>CAJNJA010021808.1:0-66467 GCA_905231915.1 Symbiodinium necroappetens | reverse complement strand
ATCATCAGAATAGTAGCAATAATAATAATACACAACTCCACGACTCGAGATCACCCCCCCCCCCCCCCCTCTCCCCTAGGCCTGGAGACTGGCGTGGTTCGGATGGCGCTGATTGTGACGCTTGAGGGTTCCTGCTGCCTGCGCACTAGGAGGTCGGGGTCGGGATCGCGTTCGTTGGTTGTGTAAGGCTCGTGCTGGTACTTATTAAGGTTGAATGCCGCAAACTGGAAACCTACGCTTCGTACTTCAAGTTTGGCAGGTGTGTTGGAGGCCCGAAGCTTGAATAGTTCAGATGGCGAGTTTTGCTGCTGAGGAGTTCTTGGCCTGCGGTTGTTAGGGCTCAGTCTTGCTAAACCTTACGACCCTTACAGAATCCTTTCGGCATTCATTCTGCGGGGCAGTTGTCCAGCAGCCACTGACCTGAAGTGCTTTGACGACGTTACCATAAGGCGAAATTCCAGATCAGCACAAAGGCAGCATCTGCGGTCGAAGAGCCCAAGCAAAGTCTGCCGGAATCAGGGGTCCTCGCAAAATTAATGGGCCAGCTCATCCCTGAAACAAAACAATCGCAGAAAGAGAGCTTCGAAGGCTTTCACACTCATGAAACCCTAAACCTGTGACCCAAAATCCCGGACCCTCGACCCAAACCCCAACGCGCTCGCCTGGCTCGCTCGGTGCACCTTGTGGCGCTTGGATAAAAATCGGCCCAGCATGAGCTGCCTCTCGCGGATGTCTCTCTAGCCATGTCATTCGCGTAGAAAGTCTGCTGTGAAGATGTCAGTTTTAGGGGCTTGAGGCTATCATGGGCTGAAGAAGCACAGGGATGCAGAGCATTGCGTAGTCAAGCAGTGTCCGGATTACGAAAGCACTTGACTTTGTGGGGAGCCTCCTGCCTTATGAGGTTACCACATCAGAGAATCTATAGTAAATACTACAAGTATGGTTTCTTTGTTATGCCAAAGCCATCCACCCTGAACCGCGGAAGTTTTTTCGGACGCATATTTGCGCATTGCCCGGTATAGCATATATTATCATACTGTGTACATATATGTGATTTTAGACAACTCAATAATATTCAATATAGCAGCTAGTTGTATGTATGTCTATGACTGCAACAACCGGCTCCCCTTCAAGCACTCCGCCTTGAGGCGGCTTGTCGTCGGCTCATGGTTTATTAGGGTTTGCGCCATTCCAACAGCTGCCGGGGTTTTGGGAGTAAGGGGGTTGAATGCACTGAAATGCGAAAGGTCCGAATTTTCAAAACACCTGAACCTTCTCCCCCAAATCCCCAATCACCCCTGAACCCATAAGCCTACACCCAAAACTCCACCGCCTCTTTGGCAGCCTTTGTGTTGCGTTTGCTGAGCGAACCGACCTAGGAAAGGGCTCCCCATATTTTACACTTGCACATTTGCGGCCATTCTCCCACAAAGCGCGGCTTTCAGGCGTTCACAGCTGGGTAGTTCTCTAAAGTAGGGTCCCTTTTTTTGGGTCCCCAATATAATACGGCACCTTTACAGGTATAAAACGGACCCTGAAAGGGACCCTAATTTAGAGAACTGCCGGACTACTCTTCCAATCCTAAGGTCCTGAACCCTAAGCCCGAAGACTCTAAACATTCCTCGCGGCTTGCAGGGTCTTCGAGGAGTGCGGGGTCTGCAGGGCCTGCGGGTAAAACGGTGCCGGGGGTTGGGTTGCAGGTTGGGTTTTAACTGTCTGGTGGGGCTTAAGGTTGTGGATTTAGGAATATGGTGAGGTTTTGAGCTTCCAAGCTTGTCGGGCGTTGCTCCCGGCATGGGTAGAATGGCCCTAAGCCTTACTTAGCCCCAAAGCCCCAAGCCCCGAAGCATGGAGCCATAAACACGAAACCGTCAAATCCAAAGTCCAAAACCCTGCTAATTTCTGAAAGTCAGAAACCGCACGAGCGAAAACCTGAACCCTAAACCCTATAAGCCCAAAGGGGCCAAGGCCCCCTGCGAGCATGCTGATTTCATGGTCCCGGAGGGCCACCTGGACATTCCGTAACACAGCTTTCAGTTTAGGGTTTCGGGTTTAGGGTTTAGGGTAAATTCAATTGTAATAAGAAACACTACGCATACAATAGTAATCACAAAAAAGACCACGGGTGCACGGGATTTACGGTTGGGCATGACACGGTTTGCAGCATGCCGTGTAGCTGAGTGATCGTAAGGTACACAGCGGCGGTAGAATTAACACAGAACATCACAGAACATATGCGATACGGTCTGTCAGGACTACATGAAAACTGCGACAGCAGTACGATGACGTATAACCACTCGAACAAACACAAGCCTGCCTGGTTGGGTTTGGGGTTTACGCTCGTACAACTCGGCACAGATGAGGTCAGGGTTTACGGTTGAAGGTGGAGTGTCCCCCAGGAGATGTCCATCCCCTTGCCTTGTCCAGCCCCAGGCTTGCCAAATGCTGCATGAACCCTGAGCTCATCGATCGAGTTCGTCAACCGGATACCGCGGTCATCCAGGATAGTACAAACGGTCATGATGCATGTTGGCACGAGCCACTACTCCTACATCTGTCAATGAGGGAAGCATAACGATGTCTTTGGAGACTTGCGAGAGAGTGGGACGTGCTGGAGGCCCTGATGATCAACTGTTGTGCATGTGTTCTGGTGATTTCTTCGTGTGTTTCTGCTTACGACTTGCGTGTGTCTTCGTCTAAAAAGGAACAATTCTCGGAAACATGCGATGCCGTACTTCATCCTTTGCCACCCTGCTTGCAAACTGCATTCCCGGTAAACAAGCAGAGTCGACGTGCATCTAGCCCAGCCAGTACGTTGCAGCAGTGCGCACACCATGTACCGGACACCTGATACATATTTTTGGCGAGATTTGAGCTGACAATTTCAACTCGCTTGAAACGTTTCCAGTACCTAAGGTTTGTACACTGGGAGTCTTATTTCGGGATAGAGCCGTGCCTCCTGGCGCAGCTGGTGGAGCGTCATCTCCAAGTTAGACAGCTTGCCTGCAAGGCACGGTAAATGCAGGCCGAAGTGAAAACTGAGCGAAGGTTTGGGTTTTCTCCCACCACCAAGCTGACCAAGTCGCCCGGTAAAGTTTGTTTATAGGGTGTGGGGTTGGCGTTTGGACCTGATACAGGCAACGCTATACACTAAACCCTTTTGCAACTGGCCCAAACCCCCAAACCCCTAAACCTTAAACCCGTTTTTCTCAAAACCCTCTAAACCCCTAAACCCTAAACCACACGACAGTCAAGCGCAAGCCCAGGAGTCCAAGCAGGCCGAAGCAAGCGCCAATCCGCAGATCGCCAGTGCCAGTGCGCACGCGAAAGGGGAGAAGCCCCCTCCCCCAAACTACCCATGGGGTAGGGTTTAGGGTTTAGGGTTTACCCATGGGGCCCTAAGTAGTTCCTTTGTGTGGTTTATATTTTGAATCCTGTAAGGTTATAAACCTCAAAAGGAACTACTTAGGGGACTGTGGGTAGGCACCCCTAACTTTACTTGTCCGGGCCTTTCCGTGTTTCTCCCCCAAGGTTCGGGGGCTGCCTTTCTGACCTTCGGTGCCGGGGATTGAAGTTCTTCTGAACTTGGTACAGGGCTCTCCTAGGGAATCTTATGGTGAATGATTCGGGCTTCTGTATGGCGTGGGAAGGAGATCGAATGACATGAATCTCGCCTGGTTTGACGACACATCCGAAATCGTTCACGGCGGACGGTTGGACGGAAGGATCTGCAAATACTGTGAATCTGAAGCTGAGGCTCATTTCGTGTTTAGGGCCTTGCCAATCTTTAGGGCTAGAGGACCCTAAACCCTAAACCCTATAAACCCTAAGCCCTAAACGATTCTAGGGTTTCCTCAACCCTGACCCCTGTCGGTGTGCAAAGGCTGGTGCAGTTGCGAAGAGGTAACGGCAGGAAAGTTCCACAGGCCTTACTAGCCTCACTATTGCGCTGCAGGGTGCAGGGTTAAGCGCTTAGGCCGCTGACAGGGTTTACTATGAACCCTTCTATTTGCTTGCTTCGCCTTAGCACGTTTTTCCGTTCGAAGATCACACCGCGAATTGAAAAAAAAACACCAACCCAGGCCTTGACTTGACTGAATGGAAGATGTCCGGTAAGCTTCGCTGTATCCACACCGATCAGCCAGGCAAAATACATCGATCCTAAAAAGCAACTGGAAGTTCTTAATCTCATATCGTTCTTACGGTTCAAGCAGCCAATTGCAGCTTCAACTGGAGCGGTCCAAAAGCCGGGCGGTCTTTGCTTCCTTGCCACCTCCCTAGTTTCAGCAGTGTCGCGCAAGGTTCAGGGATTGTCCCCTGCTGGGACCAGCGCGAAACCTGTCCGCCCTAAGCCTGTGATACGCAACGAAAGATCCAAGGGCATTCCTGTACAGCTAATCATTAATCGCGACTGAAGCACCGTCTTTCTAGTGGCACCTTTGTGCTGTCCCACGATTGACCCGCAACCACCATCACTGTGATTTCCAGTCTCGGCAACATCATGATCATGATGATGATGATGATCATCATCATCATCTTCAGCATCAGCGTTGTCATCATCATCATCATCATCATCATCCAGCAATGCAGCCACCACCACTACCACGGCCACCAACTCCGCAGCAGCCCCTTACAGCGGTCGTCGCCACCACCAGCCGGCCCCACAATCATCCATCTAAGAGTTTAAGGTCAGGATCTAAGTACATTGGCGGACCCATGCAGTCACTCAAAATTCGTAGGACCAGACATAAGGCCAACACAGCGGAACACACAGAAACAGCAACAGCATCAGCATCAATGCAGCAACAACAGCAACGAAGAGCGGGCTACCCACCTCCAACAAAACAGTGACAACGCGATTTTGCAAACAACAGCACGAATACTAACACCAACAACACACCCCGCACCCTCACCTCACCACCACCCTCACCACCCCTGCCATCACCAAGGAAGACAAGAACAACAATAGCCAAAACGACGAGGAACACACCAACAACACCTGCACGAAAACTACAATCACGACGACGACAGACAACGACAACGAAAACCAAAATAATCACTAAAGCAACATCCGCCACTGCAGCCAGTAAAACTGCTACTGTGACTGCTGCTGCTACAATTTTTTTACGTAAGCCGGCGCTTGGGCGATCTTCTGTCAGCTTTCCCTCTGTGCTGAGCCAGTTCAGAAACCAGGAGGCGCGACAACGCCGCCAGCGGAAGACCGACGACCTGTGCTACATTTGGAGGCCTCAACAGGTGGGATTAAGGTAGGTAGGGGTTTAGGGTTTAGGGGTTAGGGTTTAGGGGTTACGGACAGTCTAGGTCTAGGTGTGTTAAGGCAGTAGGGATCCCCAAACCCTAAACCCTAATTGCTTTTGGGACTATCCCCACCTACCCTTCATCCCGCCGTTGGAGTTGGTTACATGGGGTTCTGCTGCAATCAGCAGCTCTTGATGTTGGGACCCCCGAACCCTAAGCCCTTGAAGAGTCTCGCCTTGTACACCGTCACATATTGAGCACAGTTAAGGACAAGCTAAGGGGCATTTTGATAATCGCCGCGGATGCCGGTGACGAGCAAGCTGCCCACCGCCTGCGTTTTGATCAACAAGCAACTAGCAGTGTCGACGTTAAGGTCTTTCTGTGTGGAGGAAGCGTAGCATTAAGCCGGAACGCATGAAGTAAACTGTATGCAGACACATCGCTCAAGAAACGATCATGAGAGTACGTAGATAAGGGCATGCGTGCATATAGCTTTGCACATGTGAAGGGAAATGCTCGGGCTCAAGATCTATGCTTGCATCTTTTCAGCCACCGTGTCTTCTGAAGTTCATCAGCTGCCCGTGCCAGGGACGCATGCAGTGGCTGTAAAGGCCCCTTGAGTATCAGCTGCCCTTGTCGGGGTGGCTCGGAGACGCAAAAAGTGTTGGTTGCAAACACCCAGGCGCATCATGATCTCGAGCTCCAAGCAGCCAGCATCATCAGCATCAGCTGCCCTTGCCGGGGACATAAGTTGTGGCTGCAAAGACCCACCAGCACAGTGGGAAGCAGCTGCTAATTCAGGCCCCGCGCGGCCAGCATCATGAGCATCAGATGCCTCTTGCCGGGGACACAAGTTGTGGCCCGCCAGCATCACAGCCAACCCAGGTCTTCTCCAGCCCCACGATGCCAGCATCATCAGCCGGCGACGCAAGTTGTGGTTGCAAAGGCCCACCAGCATCGGGATTTTCCAGCACCACGCGGCCAGCATCATCAGCATCAACTGCTCTTGCCGGGGAAACAAGTTGTGGCTGAAAAGGCCCACAAGCATCATAAACAACAGCTGCCACCCCAGCACTTAGCGCCGCGCGGCCAGCATCAGCAGCATCAGATGCCCTTGACGGGGACACAAGCTGTGGTTGCAAAGGCCCACCAGCATCATCAGTAACAGCTGCCACCCCAGGGCTTGTCCAGCCCCACGCGGCATTGCTGCAAAGGCCCACCAGCATCATAAGCAGCAGCTGCCACCCCAGGGTTTTTAGCCCCACGCGGCCAGCATCATCAGCATCAGCTGCCCTTGCCGGGGACACAACTCGTGGTTGCAAAGGCTCACCAGTATCATAACGCGGCCAGCATCATCAGCCGGCGACACAAATTGTGGTTGCAAAGGCCCACCAGCATCATGAGCAACAGCTGCCACCCCAGCACTTAGCCCCACGCGGCCAGATCAGCAGCATCAGCTGCTCTTGCCGGGGACTCAAGTTGTGGTTGCAAAGGGCCACCAGCATTATAAACAGCCACCCCAGCGCTTCTCCAGCCCCACGCGGCCAGCATCAGCAGCATCAGATGCCCTTGCTGGGGACACAAGCTGTGGTTGCAAAGGCCGCCCAGCATCATCAGTAAATTCTGCCACCCTAGGGCTTCTCCAGCCCCACGCAGCCAGCATCATCAGCATCGTATGCCCTTGCTGCGACACAAGTTGTGGCTACAAACGCCCACCAGCATCATAAGCAACAGCTGCACCCCAGCCCCACGCGGCCACCATCATCACCATCAAATGCCTTTGCCGGGGACAGCAAAAGATAACCAGCATCATGAACCAACAGCTGCCACCCCAGGGTTTCTCTAGCCTCACGTGGCCAGCATCATCAGCATCAGCTGCCACCCCTGGGCTTCTCCAGCCCCACGCGGCCAGCATCATCAGCCTCAGCTGCCCTTGCCGGCGACACAACTTGTGGTTGCAAAAGCCCACCAGCAGTATAAGCAAGAGCTGCCACCCCAAGGATTCTGCAGCCCCACGCGGCCAGCATCATCAGCATCAGCTGCCCTTGCCGGGGACACAAGTTGTGGCTGCAGAAGCTCATTCTCCAGCCCCGTGCTGTGAAGGCCCATCAGCACCGTCAGAAACAGCTGCTGATTCAGGGTTTCTCCGGCCCCGCGCGGCCAGCATCATCAGCATCAGATGCATCTTGCCGGGAACACAAGTTGTGGCCCACCAGCATCACAGCCACCCCAGGGTTTCTCCAGCCCCACGCGGCATCAGCTGCCCTTGAGTTGTGGTTGCAAAGGCCCGTTATGGTTGCAAAAGGCCCACCAGCATCATAAGCAACAGCTGGCACCCCAGCACTTAGCCCCACGCGGCCAGCATCAGCAGCATCAGCTGCTCTTGCCGGGCATCATAAACAGCCACCCCAGCGCTTCTCCAGCCCCACGCGGCCAGCATCAGCAGCATCAGATGCCCTTGCTGGGGACTCAAGCTGTGGTTGCAAAAGCCCACCAGCATCATCAGTATATTCTGCCACCCCAGGGCTTCTCCAGCATCATCAGCATCGTATGCCCTTGCTGGGACACAAGTTGTGGCTGCAAAGGCCCACCAGCATCATAAGCAACAGCTGCCCTTGAGCTGTGGTGGCAGAGGCATAAGCACCAGGACTTTTCCAGCCCCACACGGCCACCATCATCACCATCAAATGCCTTTGCCGGGGACAGCAAAAGATAACCAGCATCATGAACCAACAGCTGCCACCCGCGAGACAACCCGGCAGGGCCACGCAGAGAAATCCGCGAAAAAATCGTTGCCCAAACAGCCATACCTAGCCCAGGGCTGCTCCAGCCCTACGCGGACAGCAGCATCAGCATCAGCTGCCCTTGCCGGGAACGCAAGTTGTGGTTGCAAAGCCCACCAGCATCGTCAGCAACAGGGCTTCTCCAGCCCCAAGTGGCCAGCATCATCAGCATCAGCTGCCGTTGCCGGGGACACAAGTTGTGGTTGCAAAGGCCACCATTATAAGCAGCAGCTGCCAATACAGTTTGAAGAGTCGGACGCCGATTTTTGCCGCAACGTCGATCAACGAATCCGCCTCGGCCCAACCCTTCTGACTTCTCCATTTTGGCTCCCAGCCTTGCGCCAAACAATCCTAAACCCTAAACCCCTGCCCCCGCTCCCCCCGCCTGCATACGCTCCCTGGTCCCGGCTTTGTGGGGCCGAGGCAGCTGGTGGGGTGAAACGATAACAAATACATGGAGTTTCCGAAAAGAAGGGACCAAGCAAACACTATGAACCCCACTGTAAGGGCCTAAAAAATGAGGTGCCGGCATTTTTGAGAAAAAAAAGCCCATGTAGCAAAGGAGCTTGAAGTTTCCAAGGGTTTCAGGGAGCCGGCCACACTTCTTCCCGAGAAGATGCAATAGGCGGCCCGTCAAATTCTGCACCATACCCTACCTGTAGCCGAAAAGACCTACCCTTTTCGGGCTCCTGATTAGGGTTTCTGTATACAGTTCCTTAGAAAAGTAGGTCTTTGAGGCCAGAGGTACACCTTAACAGCCCCAAGAGCCTTAATAAACTCTTTTTAGCACGGACTGAAGTGCCGGCCAACACCCATGCAACCCTTACCCCTCAGTAAGCCCTAAACCCTAAACCCTAACGTGCAAGAACAAAAACACAGACTCAACAAATGATTCAACCCAAGGTTCAGGGTCCGTCTTGCCTTAAAGCGAGCATGAGGTGCGTCTCCAAACGTAGAGACCCTACATATGGTTCGACTAGGCGGAAGGAAATGGCGTGTTTTCTACCACATGATGCATCTATACAATTAGTAGAGACCCTAAGGAGTAACTTCACTATCTATTCGGGACCCGACTATCAGCCCGTGAACCGTCAAACCGCCCCAAAACCCTAAATCGCCTTAGAAGTACCCCTGTCTCAACCCTATACTACATGTATTGTCGCAACCGGACTCCTCGCTCCGGACCTCCCCACACTAAATCGTCGGGTTTGGGGTTTCAGCCCCCCCCCCCCGTGCAGGAACCCAAGAAAAATCACGCCTGGATGCCGTAGCCTCCGGCTTTGTCAAAGGGTTCCCCGGTGGCGATGTAGGCCTTGAGCTCCTGGAAAAACTGGGAATACAGGGTTTTGTAGTCACGGTTCAGGGCCAGGGTGTCGGATTTCTGGGTTTATTCATAGATTGTCTAGGGTTTAGTGTGTGCTTCCGTATTTTTATGTAGCCTCCATAGGTTTCTTTTCAGAAAATTTCTTGCAAGCTTTAAAAAGGGCAGGGCCAAAGGGACTATGGGTTCTCGTATAGGAAACTAAACCAAATTGCCACAAGAGGGGTTCCCCACCAGAAACACTCGGAGGCTGAACTTTCCAGCCCCAAAAAATCTTAACCGTTTAAATTGTAGTCGAAATTACATAAGCCGTTAAAGCTTCAAGGCTGCCTGCTCAGCCTCTAAGACATAAAGATCTCTGTCTTAAGGGTCTGGGATTTCGAGTTTGGGTTTCAGCATTCACACTCGGACAAGCCTGGGCGAGGTTCCTGGCACGGGGCGAGGAACGCTTTGCTTCGAGGGCCGGCACATGTCACCAGTCAAGCGTTAACGTCTTAGACTACACCTTAGCCATCAGTGTTGTTCAAGCGTAACTGTACACCAAATCACTGCAAGCTCACTCGCCCACTTCGCGCATTGTCAGGCTTTCAAACTCGAAATGTCAATGCAGGTCATCAACCGTTGAGGTATCTCGGGCTCCTGTTGTTGCTGTGCCCATGTATGGAACCATGCTGACCAAAGACGCTCTCCGTGAATGCAGGCATGTATTAGGGTTTAGGGTTTTGAGGCCCCGATGGTTAATTATAAGTTGCCAAGGCCCAAGGACTCGCATTCAGGGATTACCCTAAATCCTAAACCCTAATTGGGGGGTCTATGACTTTTTCGGTTTGAAGCGCCGCGGCTCCGGATCGGAGGTCGCTGCTCAGGTTCTTGCGGTACGCGCTGATTTCGGCTTCGGAGGATCACCAACCACAGCCCGGCATGCGAATGTTTCAGACACATGCTGGCAAAAAAGGACTGTAATTGAGGGTATGGTAGCATAGGGCTTTTAAGGGCATAGGAAAGTGCTTACACCTAAAGCCGTCAACGCACAAGACCAAGTTTAACTTACGTGGAGAGCTTCCTATGGATAAAGAGAAACTGCAAGCGGTTGAGCGCTGCTAACTTAAGCCATATTTGGGGTTGTGCTCCGTGTAGGCTCTGACTGGCGTTCAAGTCAGAATACTTTTCACGGTCCCTTGTTGCAGTAAGCACATTTTGAGACAGGTAACCGCAGGGACAATGACTGTCACGACTCGTATTCTCGGTTTAATTTGATGCATGTGGCTTGTGATGGCGTTCAACGACTTTACGACCTTTATACCGGAGACCATTCGGCGCAGTTGTGTGTGGATGTTTCGAGAGTGTGGTACGGCGAGGATGATCCGAAATCCACAGCAGGGCTGAGCCTAGCTGCTTCAGCTCAGGGATATGATTTTACTATACTGACAAATGCCAATAAATCGGAGATTCTATGCTGTGTAACACAGGATAAAACAAGAAAAATATTAACTGCAATGTAGTATAACAAAATAGTGTAATGTTTTGAAACACCACGCAACAACATAAAATAATATTGATACACGAAGAAAAGATAGCTTAACATAATGTGGCATATTATGATGCAGCATATAAGTCAACACACTATAATGAATCTCCATGCATGTAGTCCCACGTGCAGCCGCATCCCACGTCCTGGACAGGCCTAGTTCTCAGTCCTAAACCCCAAAAAGTTCGCTTGAAGCCTTGACCCTTCTGTCAAAAGCTCAAGACAAACTTCTCAAAGCTCCATTATCCTTTGATGAGGGAATCTGTTACTGAATTTGCTAATGCTGGGCCTTGAACGATAATGACTAGCGACCGTGTGAACTATCTGACAGCCTGTGCCTAAACTCTAAACCGAAGCTCCTTCCATTTTCCATGACAAAACCACAGAGTACCATGTGCCCTGTGGCCTACGTCCTACGTTGACCCCAAATAGCTTACCTTATTGAAGACCTATAGATTCGCGAAATCATAATCATGCACCCGGCCCTAAAAGGGTAGGGTTACAGGCTTCAGGTACAACCTTGATAAACACTTGGAGCTACTGGTAGAGCTCCTCGTCTGAGCTGTCGGCGAAGCAGACGGTAGAGACTTCCTGAGCTGATTATGCCAGGTGGGGGGCTTTAATGTAGAAGCATGAATTTGCCAAGTTCGCATCGAACCCTGGACATTGAACTGCGGATTTTTGGACTGCGACGGGTCGGACGTGGTCACGCGTGGTTTCGTGTCCTGAACTCGTCCTTTTTGCAATAATGCCGTGCATTGTGGGATGTGGCTCATGCTTCCGCCTTCCCAACTCGCGACGAAGTCGTCCTGTCGCCCCCAATCGTGCTCAAGCTCTTCGCCGCGATTGCATTTGGAATTCATGGGCTGGTCTTGGGACCCGGAGGGGTGCTCCTGAACGGTTCTTGGTATGTACAACCCTAAACCCTTAACCCTGAACCCTCGGCCCTAAACCCTAAACCCTAAATCCCAAGCCCTAACCCATTTGGAAGGGCTATGGCGAGGATTCTTGGGTATTAGGTTAGGGTTTGGGGTTTTGGGTTGAGGGCTTAGGGAGAGTGTTACAATATCCGAGTACTCGCTTTCTATGTTTTTTGGTGGGCTTCAGACATTTCTGAAACTCCCCAATGGATAGAGGGTTGAAGGATTCAAGGCTTAGGGTTTAGGGTTTAGAGGTTTGGGTCTGCTCTTGTTAAAATGACTTGGGCAGCCGAGCATTTAGGGGTTAGCGTCTAAGGTTTGTGGGTCTAAGTCAGGTCAGCTAAGCAGCGGAATATTCGGTAAATGCCGCCAGGGTTTCCTCAAACATCTCCAATATTTGGTAATGTGAAAAGTTAAGCTGCTGTGCTACTATGAGGCGTACTCAGCAGGACAAGACTGGTCAGCAAAATGCTGACACAATGTACCAAAGAGGGGCTAAGGTTTAGTTTAGGGTTTAGGGTGTACACAACAGTGTATTTCACACAGATCGGAACCACGAGACGTTCATTGGACACCTGAATGAAGCAAGGTGGAAGGGTGTATGCTGAAGCAAACATACACTCTCGGAGCCATGGTTGTCGACGCACTTCTTCACCCATGGTTTCGGTGGTCTGAGTTCGGTGTACCAGACATGGATCCCTTAAGCTGACTGGTTGTTGAGACTCATGTTCAAGGCCGAATCTGCCGACATCTGAAACGGAAGCCAGTGGCACAAATAGCGACGGGATCTTCTGACCCAGCCACAGATATGGCCACACCAGTCATCACCTCAGCAAGCTAGTTGCTGCATGGCCTTACTGCACCAACACGAACAACCGTGCTGCAAGGCTTTAAAAAGCCCACAGATGTGTCATCGCCTGGTGTTCACGGCCCCTCAGCGACTGAAGCATCTGGAGGGCATGCTCCTCGTCCTTGCAACATGCGTTCACTCTCACGGTCTTCCTTGAAGATTCCTTTGGTGTACACTCTTTTCTGGACCAAACTCCTGTAAACGGAGTTCGGAGACTTGACCCTCTCTCTCTAAACCCTGAACCTCACGACCCTACACCGTCTCATGATCTTCAACTCTGAACCCTTAATGAAATGCCGAAGTTATGAGCCCGACACCCAGGTGGCCGAACGCCCTGAATGAATCCTGCGCAAATTGCGGTGGTCCGGTTTTCCTGGGGCTTCTCCAAGATGGTCTCACCCAGGACGACAACAGTGTCAGAACCTGGCTTCGCAACGATTTTGGCCATGCGCACCTCCTTCAACGAATCAGCTGTTTAGGTGCAGGGTTGCGGGTTACAGCATGGGATTTAGGGGCTGGAGTCCAAGGTCCAACATGTCTGGCTCAAGGCTTGAAATTTAGGGGTGTGGGCGCTCTGATGATTCGGGGCCCCGACTTTGGAGAAAGGAGTTGAGTTACCTCAGAAAGGCTCCGTGCCCTCCGTGTATCTTGAAGTAGGCCTCGCATCCCCACAGGCTGACAGCATCCGAGCGGCCAATGACGATTCCAACCTTCCTTTCCATCTCATCGGAAAGGGGGTGCCTGGGGTGGGCGAGCTTCATGACCACCTGCACATGGGCACAAAGAAACCGGACAAAAGTCACAGCCGCCCAACGGTAATCCAAATTTATTTTTTGGGCGACAGGCATATATAGTGCTTGGGCTTGACATGAACACTTGTCTACTCTAACTTGTTTTGCCAACGCCAGCTCGGACAGCTCTAGTGTCGAGTTTAGGGGTCCAAGTATTACGACAATTGGTCAGCTGTGCTTTGACATGCGAGAGCCAGAAATTGAGAATGAGATGCTGCACATCACGCCGCCTCCGCGCATTTGATGCGTGCATTTGCCATGACGTACCTAGGTGCAACGAAACAGCCGTTTGAAGTAACATTCCGTTTCCAAGTGCTTGAATGGTATACACTTAGGCCACGAGTTTTCAAACGAAAGGACATTGAAGCGAACATGAGCGCTAGTAGATAGTTTGATTCGGGTGCGATTTAATTTCGACTTCGAGCTTCCATGCCCCAGAGATGCAAGCTCTAAAAAGGAAAGAAATGGAAGTGCGCCTAGACGTAGCCAATGGGGCAGAGAAATACAAACCTCAACCCTTGGTCGCAAAATCTTGGATTCTGCTTGCGCTCTCAAGAATCTATCTTTTTGAGGACTTATAGGAGGAAATCATGATAAGGAGCCTTCGAACAAAAAGTAGGACTTTTTTTGGGGGGGGGGGGTCTCCGTAAGCCCAAAGCTTTGATTCGAGCTTCGATGCTCCGACTCGCAAGTTGCAAGCTTTAGGGCAGAGGGCTTCGACCCGCCTTAGTTTCCCTGAATATATAAAAACCAAATATACTAAAGGGCTAGGCTTCTAGGATGTCGGGATCAGACAAGGCCGAGCGACTGGAACCCTGAACCCCAAAGGGGGAAAAAAACGATGCTTTTTGATGCTTCTGCAACTTCCAACCTGCAGCTGCTGCCGCACCGCACTTCAAAATCCAAAAACAACCGCTGCCCAGGCCCGGACCTGCGGTTAAGGTTTAGGGCTTAGGGTCTAGGGTTTAGGGTTCAGGAAACCAGCCGAAGTGGTACTTTTAGAAATGCAGGGCCCAAGTTGCTCCCGTGGCGTGTATTTTGACTTATCCAGGTCCTGGCAGCGAGGCACCCCCGAGAAGGACCCTTGTAGTCCCTGTCTAGTAACATGACCCATAATCCTGCACTAATTGAAAGGAAACCTCTATTATGGGGAACTTGAGCTGCCTCGCCACTGCACCTCGGAAACCAGAATTAGGCCGCTAAGCGGTTCTCGGGGCTACTTGGTTATTTTGTAAGGAGGAGAGAATAGATTCCAAACCCCAAACCCTTAAGCGTTCCGGGGATTCTCACTCCGAGACAACTCAAAAACCCAACGTCGTAGGTCACTCGGGGTTTGTTTCTTCTGGTTGCTGTCCAGACTTCGCTAGGGTTCCCCGGAGTGAGAAGTCGGAATTCGGGATGTTAGTTTAGTACCACGACGACGACGACGACGACGGCTACTGCTACTGCTACTGCTACTGATGCTGATGCTACTGCTACTGATGCTGCTACTACTACTATTACTAATAATAATAATACGACGACGACGACGACTACTACTACTACTCCTGCTGCTGCTGCTGCTGCTACTACTACCACCACCACCACTGCTACCACCACCACCACCACCACCACGACTGCTACTACTACTACTACGACGACGACGACTATATATTACTACTACCAGTACTACTGCTGCTGCTGCTGCTCCTACTGCTGCTGCTGCTCCTGCTGCTCCTGCTGCTGCTGCTACTACAACCACCGCTGCTGCTACTACTACTACTACTACTTCTACTTCTACTTCTACTTCTACTACCACGACGTCGAGGACGACGGCCACTACTGCTACCTTAAAGCGTGCCCTTTCACGGGCTTTCAGACCTCGCACATCTCTTTCCACATGCTGTACTGTTCATGAAGTTCACGGGTACTACTGCTACTCTCCCTCCTTGCATCACTTGTTTCGGTTGGGGCGGAGAGTCAGGTACCGCTTCTCAGGGAATCGAACGTCGCACTCACACCAGGTGCGCAAGGATGACTACGACTGGGCCATCTGCTGTAAAGTAGTGGATTCCTGCACCCAGCGCCTTCTCTGCCCCATCCGTCAAATGACAACCGAGCATTCCACGCTCAAACCCGTGCTGCTTAGGATTTTGGGCTCTAGGGTTCTTATGATTCAGTATGGGGCACGTGGTGAGTCGAATCTAAACGGGAAGCGCACCAGACAGGATAAGCTACAGCTAAACCATAAAATCTATAATAAACTCTGCCTCCTAATTAATTCCTATCCTCAAGCCCTCGCCCTCAAGCATCTCGATTAGGACTGCTGAGACCGTCTCCTCAGCAAACTTTGGCTTGATGACATCGAACGGCAATCCTTGTGCTCGGGATTGCATCCAGGGGTTGAAATTTACGGCCTCTGGGTTTGAGGTTCGAACTCTCGCAACTCGGGGACCGATAGCCGTCGCCCCCACCAGTGGATATGATAAATGCACCCACTGCGGATAGAACTCGGGAGTCTCTCCCAGCTGCATCCAGCAGGAATTATTCTAACGTATTGATCAGCAGGAATACCTCACCGATATACTTCGTCAGCACCGTGGCTTCATGGTAGCAAGTATAGGCAGATATCGTTGAAATGCTAGTGCTGCTATTTCTCCTGCTGCTGTTGATACTACTGCTGCTGCTGCTTACCTCCTTCACTATCTGTCATATCGCTGTCATGCTTATTTCTACTGTTGTTAGGTTTGATGCTGCTGCTAGAACAACAACTTCTGCTACTGTTACAACTGCTACTACTTCTACCTCTACTTCTACGACGATCACGACGACTCACCACCACCACTAGAACTGCCAGCGCCCCTCCTCCTCCTCTGCCTCCTCCTCCTGATGCCCCTCCTCCTCCTACTGCGGCTGGCGCTGCTGCTGTTGCTGCCGCTGATGTCTTTGCCTGTACTATTCCGTCGTTATTACAACGTGCAGGCGCAAAAAAAAAATGCTGCCTGAAGAAGGTTCGTTGCAGCCGAGCCTCCCAAAAGTCCTAGGATCTCTTGCCGCCGCGGGCTGCTTGAAGCCAAGACGATGCGGCAGTTTTCCTTCATCCATGGCACCTGCCATATCGCTGCAGAGGATTGTGCGGCTCTATAGAGCGTATGCCCTCCACTTGAGGAGGCCTCTAGGACCTTTGAGCATTATCCATGACATGCTCGAATCACTAAATCTGAACTGTTTAACCTATGTATCATCATAAGATCCAGCCACCGTTGTCTTCTCAGTACAAGAAATTGCAGCAACAGCAAGTGGAAGGTGGTCTCAACAAGGCTCAACGGACTGCGGCTCTTGATGCACCTGTAAGGGACCCCATCGAAACGATCGAAGCCGAACCAATGCTTCCACCGGCCAAGGCAGCCTGCCTCCAGAAGAACTGAGGCCATCGGCTGAACCCTGAAACAGACCCGAAACCAGAGACAGTAGAACGTTGTTCTCCACACTGCTAGCTTCGGAGTCTGCTTGGCCGGGTAGAAATGACGAGTCTGGCTACATTGGCTACATGAACAGACGGCCGGACCGTCTCGGGCTTTTTTAGTCCTGACTATTATGAACTGAGTATTCGCAAGCCCACAATGTGGATCTGCAGCGACTACCAAGGTTGTTTCGCAACCACCCAGCATGAATGTACACTCCTCCTGACGTAAACCTCGAACCCCGATGGATTCAAGCATCTATTCTGCGGCAAAGCGTTGAAGCTGGTGCTGCGGCACAGAGCATTCTAGGCCCCATGGCCCCTGCAAGTCAATTCTCCACAGCCTCAAAAGATCCTCAAAGCATGCAGGGCATGGCCAAACAAAAACCAAACACCAAACCGGAAGGTGAAACTTGGATGCCACCCGGAGTAACCAACATCCGCCAACAGCAAAACCGTCGAAAATGACTGCACATAGAGGTAACGTTTCTCATCTTGGAATACCGCAATGTGGGCATCGCTTCGGTCAGTGTCGCTTCCGAATGCTCGCTAACGCGCAACCCTCCATAACATGTGCGTCCCAAACCCCGATCATGGCAACCAGAAAAGCTTACCTTTCCACGCTGGATTTTTTGGCTTCATATCGGGTTTCCCGTGTGTTAGGAAGGGAAAGCCTGCACCACAGGAATAGGGTCTTGAGGTATGTGAGGATCCGGTGCTCAGAGCTACTAAACCCTAAACCTATATTAGTTCTTTGGTTTCCACACGCCCGTGAGACCAAAAGCACCCTCAGCCAAGGAAACCGTACTACAGTATAATGCAGTATGTAAAGTCTAGTCTAGTCTAGTCTAGTCTAGTCTAGTCTAGTCTAGTCCAGTATCGTATAAGATAGGATAGGATAAAACACTTTACTATACTGTACTATACTACACTACACTATACTTTACTATCCGAATTGCGGTAAAAAGCCATACTATACCATACTATAGCAAATAAAGTGCAGTATACTATAGTATGGCATAGTATAAGATAGTATAAGATGGAATCAAGTAAAACATAGTCTAGGAGCTCCACGAAGCGAAAGCCCTGAGCGCAACGCCCCGGGGTGGAACCCTTAGATTCCCAGTACACTTCACCTCGGCGTTGGTTTAGGGTTTGGGGGTTTGGGGGCTTGCAGTTTAGGGTTTAGGGGTTTGCAGGTGGGTCGTTTCTGTTGGTATGTTGTCAGGATCTTTTAGGGTTTAGAGTTGTTTTCCCCACTCGCATGGCCAAGGGGTTGCGTGTTTTAGGTCTTCTAACTCATGGAACTTACAGGGTTCTTATGGAACTTAGAGGGGCTCTTCTCATTGGCATGGAACTTCTAGGGTTCCTTCTCTGGCTTCTTGAGGTTCTGGAAGGTTTGGAGGAGCAGGCTTGCATCGTCTTGCAGGGTTGCGCCGGATCTGTAGTAAGGGCTTTTTTTTGTGATTGATACTTGTTGCAGCAATGGGCCTCATGGGCTTAGGGTCCTGTCCGGTTTTGCTTGTCAAGCTTTTGGGGTAGGGTGCTGTGGGACGTGCAGATCGATATATAAGTGTGGAGGGTGGGTTCTCCTTCAAAGTCTCACACCGCAACAAAAAAACCAAGCACCCATGCTAGTTTATGCCCGAACCCCAAACCCTGAACCCTGTTATGCCGAACATCATGAAGCTCGAAAGACTCAACAGGTAAGGTGCCACCCAGGGCTTCACCCTATGGCTCAAGGGAAACACCACTCCTGGAATTCCGCCCTAACGAAACCCACAGTTGAAACCCAAACCCCAGACCCTAAGACAAAGTCGGACTCAAATCCGTCAAAATAGCAACAAACTCCAGGCAGCTTGCCCATCCCAGAACAAACGAATCTTAGCACCGTGCGGAGCATTCGAAAGCATTCCTGGCCAAGTAGGCAGAAAGTCTCTGCTGAGGTTTGGAATACAAAAAGAAAGACTCAAATCTTGGACTGTGTTTCGGAGCAGTGCAGCAGGAAAATATGAACGCCAAGAATCGGGGGCACTCAGGTTTCACTGTTTTTTGAAGGATTCTTAAAACACAGCGGTCCAAAATCAGAACCCTAAACCCTAAACCCTAAACCCATGTGAAAAGACCCAAGCCTGAGCCTTAAAACCTAAACCCCGATCTCCACACTACCGGGGCTTCTTGCGCCTTAACGAAACATCGGCATTCTCTTATTTTGATTCGGGAAATTCCTTTCTTAGAATAAGAAAAACCATTTCTCGTCAGGGAAATAGGGAGTTCTTATTCAGAATAAGAAAACGAGCCCTCAGCATCAGAGAGAACAAACCCCGAGCACTACCCAGAAGGCCCATAAGAAAGAAAAAAAACAACAATGCACTGAAACCTCGTCATCACAACCCTTCTCCTCTCCTCTCTACAGGGGAATCGAGGGGAATCCTGACCCTAAGGACGCGTTGTAAAGGAGACCTCAGTTCGACGCGAGGGTACCTGCTTGAAGGACAGCCCCGAAGCCCAAACCCTAACCGCTGCCCCAGAAATCCCACACTTTTCTTGGTTTTTCGGGCAGAGGGCTTAGCTGTAAAGTCAGTCCTGAGGCTTAGGCTTGTTTCTGTTTCCAGGTTTACGATTCAGGTTCAAGGCTAGCGTGCTTACAGCCCCACAACCCTAAACCCCCGAATGTTGAACCCGGGGTGTCGCGTCATGAACGGCTTCAAATTCCGTATTTCATAGCCAATGTTACATGATCTGGAGTTGACTGCTCAGCTCGAGGCTTGCATAAGAACGGTCTTGATCACAGTTGTCCTGTTTGCACTGCTTGTTTATAGAAACCTGCTGAGGAACGTACCTCAACCCGTTTATGTTTTCTGTGTTCGGGTATCTCTGAAAAGAAGAAGGCAGTGCAGCGGGTGACCCATGGCCAACCCAAACCCATCTTCTTTAACGGCTTCATTCGATGCCCCAGCAGGAGAAATCTAGAGTTGAATAAGTAAGGCAGCACATATTTCTACTATGTCTCGAACTTGGGTATTTACAACTTACCTTCCTGATTTCCAACAGTAGTTCGTCCTGGGAAGATCAAGCCTAAAAGCCCTAAATCCCTAAACCCTGAACCGCAAAACTATTGGTTGAAACCTCCTGGCTTGGAAAACCTCTTCCCTAGCCCTGCTGTTTAGGCCCACGTAGCACAACAATCTGCCTTAAATCTGAAACTCTGAATCACAAAACCCTATAAGCCCCGAAAGCCCTAAACCCCAAAGAGGCCCTGTAAACCCTATAGAGGCACTGTAAGAAATAACCCTAGAAAAATCCTTCAAATTCTGTCTACTGCTTTATTTGTTGCTGTACTCGTAAACTTCTTATTGCTGCTACTCTAGCTATTACGAATCTTCGGCCTGAAAGCGCGTGAGGGAGCCGCAAACGAATTGGGCCTCCGGGTCCTGCGAGGCAGCGTGTGGTTTTTCAGGGGCTTAGGGGTCCTTTGGGGTTTAGGCTCTCACAACTCGGAAGGGGTTAGGGGTTGCGGGGTTTTGGGGTTCACGGCTTATGGGTTTTATGGTTTAGGGTTTAAGGTTTTTTGGGGTTTAAGGGTTATAAAGGTTTAGGAGTTTAGGGTTTAGGGGTTGAGGGAATTAGGGCTTCATAGTTGTATGGCTTAGTGTTTCAGGTTTTTAGGGCTTAAGGGTTTAAGGGTTTCCGCACTCACAACTGGGACAAGGCGGGCGAGGTATGTCTGAATGCAGGCGACGAAGGCTCATTGGCCAATGGTTTAGGGTTTTGGAGGTGTAGGGGTTCAGGGTTTAGGGTCTTTGGGGTTTTTGGGATTGAGGGGTTTATGAGATTTATTGCTTTGTGTTTAGGGTGGATTGGGGTTTAAGGGCTTAGGGTTTTGGGGTGTGGGGGTTCAAACCACCCGAGCCCAGGCACATTGCCCAGCCCCCTCGAACAGATTCAGACAGGAGCGGAAACAGGTTTACACTTAAGTCTCAGTTCGACCACTCACGGTGTCAAGGCAACTACTGGCTCGGTTCAGGATGACACAGGAGCATCCAGGAACATCTAATCCAACGAAAATGCTACAGCAACGATCCACCCGAGCCCAGGCACTTTGGCCAGCATCGCACTAATCAAAATCCCAACGAGAGTGACGACCTATCAACCATGGAAGAACCAGTCTCACTGCATCGGCGCCCGGCTTCTTCATCCCACGATGCAAGCAGCTTTACACTAAGTCAAGGGTCTCAGGCGCAAATCTTAAATGGCGGGGCGCTCTGCGAGACTCCGCGCAAGGGCCACGTCCACAACCGGTCTCGCGCACTCGAGTCTACAAAAGTTGAGCCAATCTCAAGGGCAGAGGCTGTTCGGGCCAGATGTTCCTGGTCGCAAAGAGAAAGAGCTTCGACAAACATCACAACGAGCGGTGGCTGTAATCCGACATTTCTTTAACACGGGCTGCGCAATCACACGTGTGTGTGTGTGTGTGTCACTGCGTCTGGTGTGTCTGTGCGCGTGTGTCTTTTCATATTTGCAGCACCACTGCTGCAATGCATCGAAGCAAGAATTCGATGTTTGCAATCTGTACATCTGCCACGTAGGCGCAATGCTCTGTACTTCCGAATTGGGCAGGAACGCCCCTTAACGTTCCCTGCCGCATGCAGTCTCCCAGAAACTTCTCTGCAGGCATCACCAATACACCATGTGCACATCCACGCTTTTGTGGTCCAGCAGCTGACTTCGCCGCTCAAGTTGCACCATGGTCAGACAATACCAGAAGGTGGCCACGATCTTCGTCAGCCAAACCTGTACGAAAGCAAAGAGTACAGCTCCTAGCCAGAAGCTGTAAATTGCACAGGCTATCTGGGAGACGGTGTGCAGACAGCTGAAGCCGAGATACACAGTCACAAATCCACGCTTGAGGTATCTTGCACCGATCAGGCCGCAGATGGGGCCAAACATGAAAACCACTCCAGTGACGATCACTGGCCACGTTCCCCAACTAGGATACCAGGGAAATCCGGCCCTGTTCACTATTGAAGTGACTACGTTCAGCACGATGGTCAGAAGGTTGATGAAGGCAAAGCACATGACAGCCACACGGTAATTCAAGACAACAAGCTCGTCTGGAAGCACTGCGAAGACAGGAGCTGTGGCTGCGAGCTGGGGTGCTCCCAACATTTCGGGACTTAGGCCAACGACTGGGACACCCTGCACAACTGGCATCTCCCCTCGCTCAGCTTGGTTGAGGTCACCCGTCGGCTTGTTCAGGTCACTTCCGCCCATGGCTGTCATCATGGGCTTCTTCAGCAGTGGGCTGGGCTACTGCACGGAAGGTGTGTGCGCTTTCTGCGGCTTTTGACTGGGCCGGAACACGGAAGCACAGGAGCACCGATCAAGTAATTGATGCGCAGACCTGTCCATGCTACTCGTCTAACATCTCTAGCTCCAGACTCGCAGCCATCGTCAAAATGCATGCAATGTCTTGGAAGCTGTGGCGCACTTGCACGTGTCTTGCTGTACCGGGCAGCTGTACATCGAATCACAAGCTTCGCGCGCAAACGGGGTTGGCAGTAGATACTTTGCCAGGCCACAGCTGCGATGCCCTCATGCTGAACTTATGTCAAACTGGGCGAAAACAGAGTCTAAGAAGTCTCGAAGAAGCAGTGCCTCAGCGGAGACTGCGACTTACACCTCGGCCGAGCTTCTCACGTCCGTGCTGAGGTATCGAAGCGGCACTGTCGCAATCTGTACGTTTGCGATTTAGCTGCAAGGCTGGCTTTGCCAAGCTCAACAGTCTGCCAGAACAAAGGGTAAAGCAAAAGCCTCTGCAAGAACTACCAGTACACCATGTGCACCTCTTCGTCCTTCAGTTCCAACAGCTGGCTACGATGCTCACATGGAACTGTGCCCAAACAGTACCAAAAGGTAGCCACGATCTTTGTCACCCAGGCCTGTACGAATGCAAAGAAGATCGCCGAGAGCCAGAATGAAGAGACTGCAAAAGCTATCTGGCTTGCGCACTGCAGAAAGCTGAAGGCGAGATACACAGTCACAAATCCACGCTTGAGGTATCTGGCACCGATGAGGCCGCAGATGGGGCCAAGCATGAAAACCACTCCAGTGACGATCACTGGCCACGTTCCCCAACTAGGATCCCAGGGAAATCTGGCCCTGTTCACTATCGCAGTGACCACATTCAGCACGATGGTCAGAAGGTTGATGAAGGCAAAGCACATGACAGCCACTCGGTAATTCAAGACAACAAGCCACTCTGGTGGCAGTGTGAAGACCGGAGCGGGAGCTGAGGCTGCGAGCTGGGGTGCTCCCAACATTTCGGGACTTAGGCCAGCGACTGGGACACCCTGCACAACTGGCATCTCCCCTCGCTCAGCTTGGTTGAGGTCACCCGTCGGCTTGTTCAGGTCACTTCCGCCCATGGCTGTCATCATGGGCTTCTTCAGCAGTGAGCTGGGCTACTGCACGGAAGGTCTGTGCGTTTTCTGCGGCTTTCGGCCGGGCCCGATTACGGGAGCAAAAGAGCACCGTTCAGGTAATTGATGTGCACATCTCTCCATCCTAATCCCAGTCTCTCAACCCTGACTCTATACACATCCAGATATGAGACCGCGTGACACCATGTTCAATGTCAATGAAGCTGCGGTGCACTCTCACATTTCTTCTGCAACGATAGCTATACATCGAATCACAAACACCATGCGCGAACGTAGCACGCCAGGCCACAGCCAGCCGTGCTGCCCCCATGAACTTACGTCAAGCGGGGCGAAAGCGAAGTCTAAAAACAGTGCCTCAGCGGCAATCGGGGCTCCGATGTCGACCGAAGCTCTTTACATGTGTGCCAAGGTATCGAAGCGGGACTGTCGCACTCTGTACATCTGCGAAATAGCTGCAAAGCTGGTTTTGCCATGCGCAACACGAAACAATGGGTGAAGCAAAAGCCTCTGCAAGAACTATATAAACCCTAAACCCTTACCTACCAGTACACCATTTGCACCTCTTCGGTCTTCAGCTCCAACAGCTGGCTACGATGCTCACGTGGAACCGTGCCCAAACAGTACCAGAACGTGGCCGCGATTTTCGTCACCCAGGCCTGTACGAACGTAAAGAAAATCGCGGACATAAAGAATGTCGAAACTGCAAAAGCTATCTGGCTTGCACAATGCAGAAAGCTGACGCCGACATAAGCAGTCACAAGTCCACGCTTGAGGTAACTGGCACCGATGAGGCCGCAGATGGGGCCAAGCATGAAAACCACGCCCAAGACGATCACCGGCCAAGTTCCCCAACTAGGATCCCAGGGAAACTTGGCGTTGTTCACTATTGCAGTGACCACATTCAGCACGATGGTCAGAAGGTTGATGGAGGCACAGCACAGGACAGCCACTCGGTAGTTTGAGACAACAAGCCACTCCGGGGGCCGTATGAAGACAGCTGGGGCTGCGAGCTCAGGTGCTCCCAAAATGCCGGGACTTGGGCCAACGACTGGGACACCCTCGGCAACCCTCATCTCCCCTCGCTCAGCTTCGTTGAGGTCGCCCGTCGGCTTGTTCAGGTCATCTCCGCCCGAAACCGCCATCATGAGCACCGAAGCGTCTTCAAATTCTGTGGCTTTCGCGCACCGAGCTCTAGAATCTCGAACCAGTTCAGATGCTGGCTTCCTCTGGGTACCAGGACCCTCCTTAAGGCTCCTCAAGCCGGGGCTATGGTGCCAAACAGTGGGTATTTCGGATCTCAGGGGAGGGTCCAGGTATGTCCAGGCACCTTGTCTGCAGTTTTATGGGTCTTCTCCTACCATGTGACTGCTTGGCAAGGTTCTGGGGGTGCACGCGGCCTGCTGCACCACGTAGCCCTGCACTAGATTTCGGAGCTCCTGGCACATGGGTTTAGGGCATTTTTCCCCTATCGCATTGCAGAGATCAAAGCTAACAGCGAGGTTACATAGGATCCGCCATGGCAAGACTTTGATGACATAAAACAAGGCAGGTTTAGGGCATTAGGGTTTGGGGCTTAAGGAATTAAGGAAATTTAAGGGCTAATGGTATAGGGACTTCAGTTCTTGCCTGATTAGGCCCGCCTACATGGGACTGAAAGCAAACGAACGGCAGTTCAGGATGTAAAGGACCTACAACTCTAGAACTCTGACCAAAGAAAGCCTCGAAGCTGATAAAACCAACTATTGGCCGAAGGCAACTTCTTCGATGCCAGAAAGAGAAACCGTTTTTTGAAACGCTCACCAGAAAGGACATGCCGTTTCAGAGCAACTCGCAGGCAATTGCAAAACCGTGGCTGGCACAACGCCTATTGCCTATTCGTGCCCTGTGACAGTGTTTCTGTTGGGCAGCATTTCTGGCCGTTTACTGTCATTTTGTCATTTGTCCATTTGTCTCTTGTGCACTTTGACAAAGGATTGACTCTGGCTAAAGCCAAGGCGATGCCTATCGAGTACTATTCGTGCTGTCGTTGCTCTTGCTCGGTCTGGGGCCAGCGAAGAAGCATCCTGCATCTTATAATGTTGTCTGGTATTCGAGCGAAAACAACAATGATGATGATGATGATGGTGATGCTGGTGCTGGCGCTGGTGCTGCTGCTGGTGGTGGTGGTGTTGGTGGCGGTGGTGGTGGTGGTGGTGGTGGCGGCGGCGGTGGTGGCGGTGGCGGCGGCGGCGGTCAATCGGAGTGCGACTGGTTACGCACACACTAGTCCGGTGCCTTCTTGTCTTCATCCGTCAGCGTTTCTGCCTCAGCTAATGGGCTGTGCGGTGCCGTTGGCGCACAATTCACTGAAGGCGCAGGCTAGAAAGGCGCAGGCGATCCAGTCGAGCCAGGCCAGCAAACAGCTTGTGTGGTTGCGCCGGCTGCGTTGTGGAGGAGTCCGGGCATACTCAAGACAGAGCTGCAGGCATTTTGCTACATTGAGACTCGCGTATGCTTTAGGTCCTCATAGGCGTAAAGTGAAGGGTTGAGGCAGAAGTTCAAATTCAATAAAGGATTGGAATTCGAGTTTATGCCTTTTGACTGTTCCGAAACTGAAGTAGCATCAACTCCTCCCTGAAGTTCTGAATGTCAACCGCTAAACCCTAAACCCTGAACCTTAAAGGCTAAACGCCGATACACCCTACAGCCTGGACCCGGTGGATGACATCGCAATGCGCGTGAGACGCCCCCCCCCCCCCTCAAGCCCCTACTCGCAAGCACAAAACCACCCCAAGCTCAATATAACATAATCCAACATAACCTAACCTGATCTAACATAGTACAATAGGTCATTTTATAATATAACCCAACATAATGTAACCTGATATAACATAATATAATAAGTCATGCCACGGTTCTGTTATGCTTTATGAAAATGTGCCACTCTACCTCTCCGAGCTTGGGTCGCCCGGCATTCTCGTCCCCATTGAGGAGCGTCAGCTCATCCTTGTGACCATGGCTTCGGGTTTAGGGTTTGGGGTTTAGGGGTTAGGGTTTAGGGCACGCTGCTGTCTACTCCCAGGGGTGTCCAAAATTGGGACCCTTTATTTTGGGTGCGCTTTTTAGAAGGGTGCCGTACCAGTTTTGGGCCCTAAAGAGGGACCCTAACTCCGAGAACTACCCACATCCTTCTAGATTTAGCTAAGCTCGACAGAACTGTCCTGATCTGCAACCCATCGAAGCCAAATTTTCTGGAACCCGGAAATCGAGGCCTACCGCCCGCCCAAGGTGCTGCACTGCAACGAAGAGCCTAAGTTTAGCCTTGGCCAGCAGCCCCAGCTTCCTCCCTCCGTGCCATTGAGCCTTTGAACTCTTTTCTTACCCAGTTCTCCAAAGGGAAACCAACAGGTCAAGCTTTATCATGATACTCGGAGCTATTCTCTACCTGCAACGAGGCTAAAGTGTACTAAAGGCTACCGACGACTCGCCTTGCAACTAGCAGCTGGCAAGTTTGGTATCACCGGCCTTGAGCTCCGCGACTTCCTTCTTCAAGCGGCGGATGAGCAAAGAAGGGTCCAATTCCTGCGGGGTTTCGACTCACACACTCGCACAAGGCTGGCATGGGGGGTTTAGGGTTTAGGGCCCGCTTGATGCTGACAAAGAAAGCAAGCAAGCGAGTCTTGCGGCAGACTGTCACAGGCTTCGTCGGCGCCGAGTATCCTAAGCAGCACAGGCCTCGTTGACGGTTGCATTGTTCTTAATCGCCGCGACCCGCTGAGCAAACCGGCACGTGGAGATTGACCTTTGGAGGCAGTCAAGGCAAGAATGCTGATTACGAGCAGCCGATACTCGATGTTCTAGAATGTATGATTTCCCACGCACGTGCGCGTTCGCTGCGCATGCCCGGACAGTTGAATCGACTGAACAGAGGGGAAAGCTTGCTGAAAAAGGTTGATCTCGAGCCTATCGGCTTCGAGTAGATAAGAGGTCGCGTAGCCCTCCCCCCAAACCACATGGTTGAGGCTTCAAATGTGTTTGGAATTCGTTGAAGCTTTGGATGCTCGACCTGGAGCCTTAGGGAGGATGAAGATATCGAATTCATACGTTTTCGTAGCGGGTGCAGTGAGAGCCCAACAGTGAATGGTACTTTGATCAATAAAAAGCCAAGAAGTATGTACAAACATGCGGCTCAAAACAACAGCACCACGTCAAATATGATGCCTATGCTTTTGTGTGACATCCGCTGGAACTAAACAGGATCTGCGCTTTAGGCTTTAGGGTTTCTAGCCTTTGAAGAGCCTGCTGCTTGACAGTCAGTTTGGAGATAGGCATCATTGTCGAGACCAAACATGGCTATGGGACCTGCTAGTTGCTCATATGCGTCAGCATATGTCTCCAGCAACCAGTCGGATTTGGGGCGACCTACCCTCCCCTAAAGCCCAAACCCTCCTGGTCAAAACAGTCCTGGGCCTCAGGATGTCGGAATGAAAAACCACTCGCTGTAACGGGTCTGATCTTGATGATCTCAGGATCTGACCACAGAGCCTCAGTTTATCCTTTTCCCATGTGTCACCGAAGTGCACAAAGTTACAGTGAGAGATCTGGCCTATTTCCTGGTACATCCGCTGATTGGTTTGCACTCTTTAGAAACGTGGGTGCCATTCCTAGGATGCGTCTCAGGCTTTTGTTTTGAAGTGCATTTAGTTTTTTAAACTTCATTGTTCGTCTGTCGTATACAGTCAAGCCCATACAAAGTTTTGATCTTATAGTTGCATCAAACACTTGGATTTTCCAGTTGATTGATGTGTTAGCTTTTTCCCAACGATCTTAAGTCGATTGCACGTCGCTATAAATCTCCCAATCTGTTGGCTGTTCCCGCCTTATTTTCGAACGTGTCAGTGAGTAAAGTGCCGAAGCATGTGCCTGATCTCTGTCTTGGGACTAGTGTTCTGAGTCTTCTTGCAGCTGGTCCATCGGAGAAAAGTACTGATAAACTCTTTGGTTTGCTGTTAGCTTCACGCATTTCCCATAGTTCAGGCTAACCCATAGCACGCTCTATGCCATTCAATTGCATGCCATAGCTTGATAATAAACTGTACATAGTTCCATTTTAATGTCTGCAAACAGAGCCCCCAGAACTAGCACAAACAAGTAAGGTGAATGAGGACATCGCTGCCTTATGCCAGAATATTGACATTTCCATTCAGACTCGTTGTTGCCGGAGCATACTTTGAATTGAGGATTAGCATAGAAGTCTTTAATATACGATATATAATATGTAGTTAATATATACATATAATATAGCAGACATACATACATATATATATATACACACATATACATATATAGACATATACATATACATAAAGACGTGCATTCTATGATATATCAGGTTCTACAGCATGTTAGAAGGGAAATCCGAAAGCGCTCCGGCACCTAATCTCTGGGCTGTGATGGGTTTGGGGCTTGGGAGCCTGGAGCCACTGCTAGCCAACAAGACAACAACGACAACAACAGCAACAGCAACAACAAACACCACAACCGCTAGAACAACCATATTCAACTGGCCCCTAAACCCTGAGCCCTGAACCCTTTTTAAACAGATTTGTGCATGCCCGCCTGGATCTCGGAGCCAGAGCTGCCACACTCATGGCAGGAACCGTAAGCATCTGAAACACCTGAATGAACTCTGAACCCTCAACCCTGGCTCCAACCCATCCCCCCAAGAGCACAGGGTGTTTCCACTATGGCTGCGGCTCCTCCAGGTGACGGTCTTCGATAGCCGCAGTGCCGACCATGACGGTCTTGCAGTTCCCACCTCTTTAGGGATTTCGACTCGCACGCTCGCACAAGCAGGCACGGCTTCCAGTAGTCCAGCACTCACGACAATTCAGCCAAGTGCGACGGCAGGGCTTAGGGTTTACCGACCTTGAAACGAACCGGGACTGCGAAATCAGAGGTGTGCAGTGATTATCAAGCCAAGGCCCGATGTGACGAAGCTCTTGGCTAAAAGCAACCGTGGCCCTAAACCCTAAGCCCACGCAAGCACCAACAACTCTGGTTATCGTAGAACTGTTCAGGAATGCATGGTGAAAGTATCTGCACATGGTTTGAAGGCCAACCGCAACACGTCTTCTACACATGAGGCGATAACTCACTAATGGCCTGTGTTCCAGTGCCTGTTTCTGCCTGTACCATGACAACCACACGCAATATCAATATGATGGTTCATGGGTCATACTAGTACGCTTTATTCTTAAAACCTGACGATCTATGAGCTTTATATCTGGCACAAATCATACTTCAGGCCAGTCGCACTGGCTTCAAGACAGTCTGAAGCAGCCGAACATATCAGCCGCTTCTTGCAGGGTGATCACAGACAGGGAGTTGGATTCGGATCCATGGTTTGAAGGCTCAGGCTTTATACGATCCCCGTATGGAACCCTAACAAATGTTCCCTTTGCGGGAATCTCATATAAAGAAATTAGGGGTTATTACAGATTCGAAGAGAGGGTTTGCTTTGGCTTTCTTGGAGCCCCAAGAACTTCAAATCTCGAAGGCACGTGCCAACCCTGCACCCAACCCGTTCAGCAGCTAAGCAAGTCAATTCTTGTAGGCTCTGCGCCTTCAGAAACTCGTGACAGGAGTTAACCCTAAACCCTAACCTCAAGCCCTGATATACTCCAAACCCGGGCCTCAAGCCGAAACCAACCTTGACTTAGGGCTTATAGGGTTTAGGGGGTTTCAGCACTCACAACTGGGAGGGTTTAGGGGTTTAGGGGGTTTAGGGCCCTAAACCCTAAACCCTAAAAACCTTAACCCTAAACCCTAAGGTTTAGAGTCCTGAACACTCAACCGGAAAGGCCCAGCAAAGTGGCAAAGACCTGGGGCCCGAACCGAGGGAATCTCGAAGGACGGACGTCATCATGGAATTCCTCCCGGAGCTAGGGTTTCGACTCTCACTCTCGCACTGGGCAAGGCAAGGCTCCACACAATTCCGTCACGCCAAGAAAGCCCGAGCGATGTAGTCTGCGACCAAAGACCATCTAAAACCATTACACGCATTCATATGGTCCCTTGCTCCTGGCTTTCCACAGCAGAGCTATTATTCTGCTCTCTGCTAAGTGTCGTAAGCTAGCGTACAGCTACAGGACTCAAAATAATATGGCCCCAATGGAATAACGAAAGACCCAAAGCCCAATCACCAAGGAAGCGCATGGAAACATGACAAAGCAAGAAGGAATAAACCAACAACCACTGCCATCGTGACTGCAGATTGAAAAGTCACCACATAACGAGATCACAGCATGCAACGACTTAGATACTGTACAACGTCATCTGGACGCCAAGTTTACCGTCGTTGTGCCATGCATCAAACATCATGCTGTCGTATCTCCCAGTATGTGACACACGAATGTACCACGACCAACATGCTCCAAATTTGAGCAGGAATAGTCATGCAGCTCGGTCTGGACAAGCAGAGATCTCATCACATGCAGTTCGGACCATCGAAGTGTCGGACGAACAATATATAGGTATTCACATGCATATCACGAAAAAGACCTGCACCAAGCTGGGGTTTTAGCTTTAGGGTTTAGGGTTTGGCTGTTTCAGGGCAGTTTAAGGTGTTGGGGCACTCCACTACGTATGGATGTTCATGGGAGGTTTTGGGGAGAGCGTCAAACAAGAGCTCTCATGCTAGAATCTGCTAGAAGGTTTTTTGGCCAAGCAAGCAAGGGAAAAGACCCGTTCGAGCAGGCGCTTGACTTGAGCCAGTCCTGTACGGCACATGGTGGCGGGCTCCAGATGAGCGCTCGTGCAAGGCCACGATGACTTGCTCCAGGTAGTGCCTCGGGGTTTAAGGGAGCCAGCCTGAACCGTGAGCGTGGACGACATCGGCGTTTCGGCTCTCTACTTTACATCTACCCTCCCTCCCTCCCGCTCTGGATCTCGATCTTCTTCCACACAAATAAACAACAAATGGCAGTGCTCTCGCGCTGCCCCATTTCCCCGCCCTGGATCGATATCTCTCTCTCTCTCTCTCTCTCTCTGTCTCTCTCTTCTTCTCCCAGGCAAGGCCCGGCTTTCTCGCTGTACTTGGGACCTCTAACAACCCCAAACCGGACTCGTCCCGAGTCCCGTGTTTCAGCCGTGCGGAAATCCCCCCCCAAAGTCGGCCCTGGGCCCTGGCAACCACGAAGTAGGGTTTTGGGTTTAGGGGTTTAGGGTTTAGGGTTTAGGGTTTAGGGCGTAACAGACCAAACCAACCCTTTCTGCACCTGGGCTGTCCTGACTCAAGCAAGAAGCGGCCAGTCCTTCTCGCTCTCTCTATCATTGTCTCTGTCTGCCTTTCTTTGAAAAAGCATATAAATCGGTAAGAACAAGCCTGTACCTCATTCGAGACATTCAAAACAAGCCCTGGTGTAAGTTTCAAGGCGTCTTCAGTGTTGAATCCTCGGGCACTGCAAACTTGTTTCCCAAAACTAGCACGTTGCATAGCTGCAACTCTGCTACGAACTATAGATGCAGTGCCTAAAACTCTGAACCTGCACACGGAAGCCTCCGGTCGCTGAGGTACCAGCAAGGACAGGTTGATGTAGCGGGCCTCCTTCTGTAAGTCGCCCTCAACCTGGAAGAGATTAGGGTTTAGGGCCCTGCACCCCAAACAACCCAACCATTTTGAGGACTTTTGTAACGAAATCCTCATAGCGAGATCAAACGAAGGTTTTATTGGGCCCAGGTAGGGTCTTTATTTGGGGTTCAGAGTTTCGAGTACCGCTCTTTCCACAACCAATACGTCCCATCAAGCAGGTTTGTACAGAGAAGCACAGACTGGGGCTTTGGTTTCTTTGTAGATCCAGGAAATGTAAGGTTTCGGGTTTAGGGTAGAGCACTTGCCGATGCTTGAAGGCTCTGAAGCTACAACCAGATCGGATTATCATGTGTATCACTTTCGAGAGCAAGTGAATCTTGCTTCGCCAAGCCCGAAACCCGGTCTAAACAACAATACGGCTTGGAATTGTTGAATGGTAGGTCCCGTTACCTCGTTTAGGTATCTTGACAAACAGAAGCCTGTCCGTGCGACAGTATCTCATAAGTGTAGGTTCTGAAGGTGCCACCCAAGTCAACCTGACACAGAAATCTGTTCACTCGTAGCTGCGCTCCTACAAAACTAAGATACACGGCAGTACAGCATCCTCATGTTGGGCCCTGCCAACTGCAAACGGGTGCGGTCCAAAGCAGGAAACACAGTCGGAAACACACGAAACAAGTGTCTAGCTATCAACTTGGTTAGGTTATGTTCCGAATCCATTCCGTATCATGGGCTTTCCAAAGTTCTATACACTGGCATCAGGGTACGAACCTGTAACACCCATGCGTTCCGAAAGAGGTGGAGCTCTCCCGGGCATTCTTAGAGGATTCTGAGAACCTATATTAACCCAAAGTGTGCAAAGCACCTATATAGTAGAATGTAGGGTTTCTTATTAGGAATTACTATTATGATTTGGGGAAGTATGCCCCCATAACAATACCTAGGACCCTTTGGGTAAAGGAAACTACAGGTGGGGAGTTTAGGGTATATAGGCTTCTATAAGGCTTCTAGAAGGTATATAGACCTTCTGTAAGGCTGCCATAACGATAACTGCCCACCTGAAAATGTCCTAGATGGAGATACTTTCCCAAACCGTAATGCCATAATAGCAATTCCTCCGACAGAAACCCCACCTTATACAAGTTTATGGAAATATACTTAGGACCCTTTAAATGGGAAGATCACAAGTGACGAAAAGACAACGGCGGACTCCTTCTGTCGTCCCAAGCCCCGCAAAACCAAGCAGCCTGAAAAACCCCAAAGTCGCAGACTCCCGCAGCCCCGGAAAGCAAAAAGGCCCTTGAAACAAGCCCTACCCATAGGCCCCCAAGTAGTTCCTGTTTTGGGATTACCTTATAGGATTCTAAATCTGAGCCATAAAAAGGAACTACTTATAAGGGCCTATGGCATGGGTAAACCCTGAAACTCCAAGCAGCCCTAAGCTGAGGCTCCGGCACCACTCTTGGAGATACGTTCGCTTCCAGCCTTGTGGCTCTTTAGGCACTACCATTATGGCTCCCTTCATGCGGGGTCCTGCTGGTGGTTGCGGGATTGAGCGGTCTAGAGCAGTAGGGGTTTAGGGCCAGTGATGCTCCTGAACTATACTGATGTTTGCGTTCCGACTGAGATCGCCACCCCAATACTCCCCACGAAGGTGGACAGCTATGACCTCTTCTGGGCTTATGAGGATTTTCCCCTGCCTTTACTTGCTAGGTCAAGTGTCCAAATCACATGCGATCCAGTGGCACCCTAAGCCCAACCTGCGTTTGAAGAGGAATGGCGAGCATTCCTGTCATCTGTCTGAGGGTCGTATGATTGACCATTAAGTTCCCTTCTCCTGTCCCTCATGAGACCCATAATTAAAGAACTCGGCACACCCATACCCCAAACCCTAAAACCCCCAAAGACACAGACCCAAAAACGCAAACCTCCTCATACCGGTGTTGAGTCGAGCAGCAAGATCCACCAGGTGTAGTTTGGCTCTGCGCACCTGACTTAATCTTAGGACTTAGGAATCTAGGGTCCTGGGCTTCATGTTGCTAAGGATGAAGGTTTGGGGCTGTTAGGGTTCTGAGTTTAGGGTTTGGGGGTGAGGCTTTAGGATTTGGTGTTAAGTGTTTAGGATACTAGCTGCGAGCTTCTGTAATCGAAAGTCAGTCAAAGATCTGGCTTTTGCGGTTCTCTGGAGCCCGCCTTGCAATTTCCTGCTGCGTTCGGGGGGGCCTAACATTGGCATTCTCGTGCTCGAGGAAACTCACCCCAGCCTTCGGGGCAAGTTAACTTCTGGGTTGCTTGGACCGGGATCAACTTGGGCGAATAAAGGAAAGTCTTAGCTCTTTCCCACTTCTTTCTCGGAGAACACCTAAACCGAACCCTGATTTTCGCGCCAAGACCTGCCTTGCATTATATTTGCTTTGGGTAGTTCTCTAAATTAGGATCTTTCTACGGTCCTTTACATAAGGGTGCCGCACTATGCTGGGGTTCCAAAACAAGGGCCCTAATTTAGATAACTACCCATATAGAACCCTGATAGCACTCTTATCAAAGCCGCATAGAAACCCTTATAGATCCCTTTAACGGAACCCAAAAGGGGGGCCTAATTTAGAACTATATACCCACATGACAGGGAAAGCCAACAAGTGCCAGCAGGCTCTGCTCGCTTGAGGCATTGGCTGTGTCAGAGTTCGCCTGTGTCGACTCGACCCACATGATGAACCTTAGGTCTCTAGGGTTTAGGGTTTGGGGTTTGGGCTTAGGGTTTGGGACCCACATGATGAACCTTAGGTCTTTAGGGCTTTTTCCCTCCCACTTAGCAAGGACGAGCCCAGCTTTAGGGTTTAGGGTTAAGGGTTTAGGACCCACATGACGAACCTCGGCATGGCACACACACATGTAAGGTGAGGCAACATCAGATAACCATACATACATATAAAATATATTATATATATAATATATATATAATATATATATATATATATTATATATATATAATATATATATATATACATATGTCAAAGACCACAAAGCAACAATAAACTAGAGCATAATATCGTACAAGGTAAGATAAGACCAGTCCGGATAAGCTCATCTAATCTGCTGCTCAAATGTGGCTACAACAATTTCAATGCCACCAACAAATGCAACATGAAATAATTCAACGTACTACTCAATTCCTTAGTAAAATCCCACAAAGCACAATACAGCATAACCGAACATAGTAGGTTTTATACACGTCCCACAAAGCACAATACAGCATAACCGAACATAGTAGGTTTTATACACGATAGCCCAGTATGAGGTAACATACAATCAAAACATCTAACCTAACCTGGTCTAAACCAATCCAACATTATAAACAAAACATCATCCTCTTAGTAGATAGTGAGATGTTGTGCAGCAAAACATGACATTATATACTACTATATGATAAGGTCAGACATAGGGTCGATCAGGTAAGATATCAAAACAACTTAACCTAACCTGACCTTAATCTGGAGATAAGAGTTCTAAAGGAAGTAACATGATATAATACAGCGTAACCTGTAATGCGATTTGGTATTATATAAAATAACATAATGCATTAATAAAGCATAGTAGATTACAAGATACCATGACAAGTAGTATGATATACCACGCTATACTGTACAGTATAATTATTTAGTACAACATGATAGACACAAACCGTTACAGTAAAACACAACACAAGTTCATTATAATGTAATGTACTATCAGGTGGTGTAATGTAACCTAATATAAAATAACACATCACAGCGTAACATAGCATACCATAATAAAATAACAACATGATAAGATGCAATATGGCATGTTATGTCCACACATAATTGCATAGAGAAGCATATAGCATAGTAGACGGTAAGGCAAGGTAAGGCAAGATAACAGAAGATAACAAGCCTTCTCCCACAGCACGAGCGCATGGTGTGGTAGGCAGTCACTCCAGGCAAGCATCGCCTTAGACACCCTGGAGCTCCCCAAACCGCCCGGAGCCTCGGTCTGCCTTGCCGAAACGGTGTTTTTAGGGTTTTTTCCCCTCTCGCATAGCTAAGGATCAAAGCCCACAAGCGAGGTTTTTTAGAGTTTAGGCTTTAGGGTTGAGGGCGACTTTCACTCTGAGGTTCTGGCATGCAGTGGCTTCCTCGGGGCAGGCATCAGGTTTTCGGGTTTGCAATGCTGGACTCCCGGATGCAGATCTAGTGCATGACTGCCTCTTCACTCTGCCAACCCTGCTGATTACGATACAAGCATCTGGTAGACACATCGTTCATGGGCGTCTCCGCGACGACTCTGTTCGTGTCCCCGAGGAAGAGCAAGTTTAGCCTTCCAGCAACTTGCTGCGCTTCTGGAACACCTAGAGACCCAGAGACTCCAATATCACTTTCTGAAAGGGACCCTCCCCTAGGAAAATACTAAGATTTGAGTATTCGACTTCCTTGATGAAAGGTGTCTTGCCGTGTGCGGGTACAGGGTACGGTGTTAGACTTTGTTTCCCCCCGGACATCTCATGTTCCAAGGGCCTGAAAACTCCAAAGCGGTTTCCGCGGAGGGATGGGTATATGTGTATGCGCATACGCATGCCTTGCGTGTAGAAACGACGGGCTTGCTGATATGACTGTAGCGGCCAGGAGCCTCAAACCAAACACTCTCCCACGGGCGGGCCAGGTCTCTCCATCCATACACAGCTTAGAGCCCTGGTCATGTCTCCATGCTCTTCTCTACTATCCGATAACGCCAATGGTAAAAGTTATGGTAACAGTAATGAACATTGAGGTTGTTCTGAATGCCAGAAAATGCAGAATCCGGACATGGTTTCCGGAGACGACTTTTCACCACAACGAACGCTTCGCGAAGAAGCGTAGGGTCTGCATCTCTCCTTGAGCGAGGACGACTTGCCTCTATAACACGACTGCGACTCGAGCATACCTACATAATCACCACCCGTCGGTCCATCACAGAGAACATCAAACAAAGTGTTCGCATTGGCCGAGCTGCGCATCTTCCTCCTTCTGAGCCATGTTCACGGACAGGTTGCGGAGATGGATGTTTCCATCCTACTTTATGAACTGGGTGGAGGTAGGCAGGCCACAACTGCGAGCACTCCAATTGAAACAACTGCAATGTGTGGCTTGAGTTACCAGAGGCGACTTACCCAAACATCAAGAGCGCTATACTATACCTAATTTTGCAGCAGAACGCGATGCAGGGGATCAGAACACAATCACTAAACTCAGTCGATCCTTTGCTAAACAACCTTGCCTCGTCTCCAACCCTCTATGTGTTTGAGGGCCATGCTATGCTCATAACTTCAGAGCTCTCGTCGTACTACAGGGGTGTTGACATTTTTTCGAGGGTTTGAGGTCTTCTACGTAGTCTAGTCATGTAAAGGGACTATAAGGAGACATCACTACTAATTGTTCGGGCCTCCACAATCTTTGTCGATAGAAGACCCATCTATGAGCTGGTGAAAGCCCAGATCCTAAAGCCCCAAGAGAGAGCGAGAAAAGAGCTAGGCACATGAGACACCGCCCTTTGCTTGTCCTCGTCCTCTCTGAGCTGCACTTTGGGGAGGTCCTCTTCAAGTCTTCAAACTTTGCCGCGACAGTATATGACTACCGACTGTGTTCACAACTACTACTAGGCTTAGGTTTTTCGTCTTGGTGGTAGCACAGTGTCTAGACTACTACTGTCATACCACGATTGATGCTGCTGTTCTTCTTATCCTTGCTGTTTCGGTCTCCACCAATGGTGGTACCCATGTCTCAGTTTTCAGTTTCACTACCTGCCTTCCAATTAGTGCCAGTGTTAATTTTGCTCCTCGAGTGTTAATCATATTCCTGATTGTTCGGTTCACTTGCATCGGAATGACTAGCCGTTTAGTCATGACGAACTTCTGATATGCCACAAACATTAAACCCGACATAGTAAACCGAAGGCTACCCATTCGGCTCAAAGTTGCCGTATCATTTTCCCTTTCCAGCACGAGCAATACTGAACATACAGAAAACGGCACAAAGCAACAATCCTAGTGACAGTGATTGAACCTTTCACACATGGGGATGGATCTCAAAGCTTGGCGGCTCCAGGCGCGGCTCAACTGAACGAAGCACACACACCTCACAAAACCCTACGCGACGTGCTAATCGTAGATGTCCATGCGCCAGTTTGGATGCCCAGGTGTAGGGCACCCATGGAAGCCAAAAAGAGACAGCCGTGAGGAGCCATTTTCTGACTCGCTTCTCGCCGTGCTTGCTGCTCATGGGAGAACCTGTCTGAAAGTGCCCGCTTGTCCAGCACACAAGCTATAAATCTTTGCATAAGGCATGACCCTCAACCCTAAATCCCAAGCCCTGTCGAGTTTCAGATCGAGGGTGGATGCTGCCTGGTTCCGAAGTGGAGACGCTGGAAAGAGCTGGCACATACGGAATAGAAGCACGTGAGTTGACTTGGGAGTTTCAGAATAAAAGCAGCATTTCACGTGAATCCTAAGTAAGGTTTTGGGGTTTAGGGTTGAATATGACGACCCGCAAATAAGGGAAATTTAGGAACTCCCCCCATTTCATGTGCTCAACTTGATCCCTCCCGAGGGATGCCTAGACTCCAGCACCGGTTGGCCTTCGGCCAACAGGAGAGAAGCACCCAAGCAAAGTAGGCTTCAAGTTCTCGAAATTAGTTTCTGTGACTGCTGGTATCATTGTCATGTAGTTTAGACGGACCTCTCTTTTTGATTGAACCTGCACTGAGGCCGATCCTAAACCCCGAAACTATCACTAAAAATCCTTAACCGATAAGTCCTCTTGGTTTCTCTGGGATGTATCCCAGCTCGAAGCTCCAGGAGCGAACACTCATCGCGGACCCCACCGCCACCCGAAGCAGAGGTTTCAGGCTTTCGATGGCCACTGCGTGAAGTGCAGACTCTTCAAAAATTGCTCGTGTCGAAGCTTCAGCGTTCCGCCGTAGCTTTAAGTCCGCTCTCTCTCTCTCTCTCTCTCTCCCTCTCTCTCGGTATATCTCTCTCTCTCAGCCCTAAACTCCCTAAGCTCTAAACCCCAAAGCCCCTGAAGCTTGAAACCGTAGATTCCGGAGACCCAACCGTCGAAGACTCGAGTTGCGCAGCTGTCCGTCAGAGCCAAGTTCCCTTAATCTCCACACGGGTTGTGCGGTTAAGAAGGCCAGGATTTAGGGTTTAGGGGTTTAGGGTTTATAGGGTTTATAGGGTTCAGGGTTTAGGGTTTAGGGTTTAGGATTTAGGGTTTAGGGTCTACAGACAGCTGACCTTTGGCAAGCAAGCTCCCCCTGTTGTGGGCTTGGATGGCGTTTTCGTACCTCAACTGTCGATCCGCCAATCCAAAGATCCACGCAACCCCTCGGCTCTCGCTCGAGCTGCCCGCATCTTGGCTAATAACCCTCGAAAGACCTGGTTCTTTTGACTTAAGGATTTCGGGAAACTTGGGGGTTGTGTTTCTTACTTGTCCCGGCTCCCAGGAGAGCTAAAGGTTAACAAATCGCATTCACAAGGACTAAACTACCACCCCACCCCCGCCCGCCCAAAAAAAGCATACTACTTCAGTTTGATTGGGGCGGTTGGAGGTTTTACGGTGCGTCAGGCATTCACAAGGCTTCTTGCTTGGGGTTTAAGTTGTTGTTGGTGTCTCGGGTTGGGTTGACTAGAAAAGCGCGGATCCTTTCAAAACATGCTAGACCCAAAAGCCTAAACCCCAAACCTCTAACCCCTAAACCCTAGACCCCAAACCGCAAACCAAAAACCGGACGACCACTGAGCCCAACTTTGCCAAACGATCGTTTTCCGGAATCGCTGCTCCGCAAACTGAGGGGCCAAGGGGAAAAATGCACTGCGGGGAAGCGCACAGAGAAGACAGGGACTGCAAGAAGCTCCACCTATGTTGGTAGTTCTGTACATTAGGTGCCTGTTTAAATCCCCAAAAGTGTACGGCACCTTTATAAAAGGACCCTAAACGGGATAGCGGAAATAGAAACTCTACAATCTCAAGTTGAGAGAATCACAACTGTGTTCAGCAGTAACCAGGATCTTCTGTCTTAGATTTCGGTTTCAGGAGTATGTTCCTTTATGATATGTGTGTTTGGGGATGATCTTTTTCGTGAGAACAGTGGACACGCTTGGGACACACGATGCTGGTCGTCACCATTATCGTCTGCATCCTTCTTCTTCATCGGAAGAGTACTTACAGCAACATGGACAGCAAGAACAATTCCGAATAACTCGCACATCAACAACCCAAGACACACGTAACAAGCATCAAACCCACGGCTGTTGTAAGACTACGCGTGTTCGACATGGCACGAAGAATCTGTTGCCCAATGCACTCAAGCCACGCCTCCGCCCTCCCCTCAAAACAAATATAAATCCATAGCCTTGAACCCAGGGCTTTACATCATCTTATGAGTGAGCGAGGGCATGGTCCTACGACGTGAGACAACAGCGGTTATATACATAAACACGACTTCAAGGGCTGATGCTTAGAGTTACTGGTTATCGACGATGATTTAGGGTCTTAATAATTAGTATAGGGTTTTGGGGTATATCTACAATAAGGAACCTCCAAAATAGTATTATTTAGGACCCTATGTTACAGATTATTGTGTCTGCGAGAGCTGGGTGGAGCTCCGGGAAGCCGCCAAGACCTTCTTGTCGCTATGCAAGTGTATCATAGGCAGCAGCTTGCTTCTCCTGGTTGGGTTGGGTTTCGGATTTCGGATTCGGGTAAGATTTTTGGGGGTCCCAGTTCCGGCTTTGGCCTTTAGGCAGGAGTTTCGGATTTTAGACGCGGATGACACGCGGGGGTGGAGGGTGGGCCGGAAAGCCTATGCCAAGGGCCTCGTGCCAAGCTGAGCCCCAGTTACACCCACTAAACCCTAAACCGACAGTTAGCAAGCTAACATCTCCCAGCCCATGCTCAAACATACATCCTACGCACTACAACACCCCTAAGCTTAAGCAGATTCGGATGAGATGGTGGTGTTGTGGACCCATGCTTACTTGTCCAGTATCCTGGGGGAACTATTGTAGTAGGAGCGAGAAAGTCGGAACATCACTCTCCTCATGTGCTTAAGGTGAGGTAGAGGAGATCCCGGCACTAATCATCCCAAATCCATGTTCCAACTTTCTGGGTTGGTTTAGGGTTTAGGGTTTAGGGGTTTAGGGTTTAGGGTTTCACTACATAGTACTCCATGGCCCAAAGCCAATGAAACTCCTAAAAGGTAGATGATACTCGCACTCGGCAGGCACAGACTCAAGAGGTCGGAGATCGGGGTTTAAGGTCGGGCTTGGGGGTGAATCGAACAAAGGCTTCAAATGGTTTCAGAGCGTGCCGCGAGGCTGCAAACTGAGATTGTGGGGGGTTCATACTTTAGGGCTTAGGGTTTATAGGGTTTTTACAGCATTAGGATGAGTTTTAGAAGGCTCTCTACTAAACCCTGGACCCCTAAACCCTAAACCCTAAATGCGTTTCGAGGATCCTCTTCGGGCTTAAGGAGGTCCCTCCTTTCACCGGGGACCCTGGGCCCTAGACTCAACACCCGGGCTACAGAAGCCAATGCAGAAATCTTAAACCACTGAACACTGGATCCGGCTGAATTAAAACTTGAACCTCTAGGGTATAGGATTTACGACTCACATTGGGGTATAGGGTTTAGGGATGTACTAGCAAGTGGGGTTTCTGGGTTGCAGTTGCAGGGACCAGAGTTGTTATCTGTCAGAAAATACCTGTATGCAAGATCGCCAGCGAAACTACAGGGTGATCCCAAATTGCCACACTTCTTTGGGTGGTTTAGGGTTTAAGGTGATTCTGCAACCCGACACGTGACTCCTTGGTTCTGAGTCGCAAGACATGTGCAGGGTGTCGGTTCTCCATGCTAGTAATGTTCAACGGCATATAGCGTGCGAGGATTTTGAGTCTCAAAAGCAGGGACTACGCTCGCACGGGGATTCTGACCCTGCCTGCTTCACCATCGCAGGCGGCGCCAAATTCTCGGGGGCCTTGATATGAAATGCCTGAACAGCACTTCCGCGGACGTCGTTCTTACAAACACACTCACAATTCTGAGGAGCCCTAAACCCTAAAACCCTAAGCCTCACAACCAGACACTAGAGCCTTGATGCCCAGCTTTTAGCTCACGTATTTCCCCAAGACAAGAGACATCAAGAGACTCCTGCCGCATGCCTTTAAGGTCCACGTGATGCAATGTCTCAATGTCTCGAAGTGTGTGGACGAGATCTGGCCTTAAAGGTAAGGACGAATCATTTTGATAGTTCTCTGAATTTGAGTCCCCCTTAGGGTCCCTTTGAGTTTTTAAGACTCCGTAGTATTTTCCGAACCCAAAAGGGGGCCCTAAGCTAGAGAACTACCCATACTCAGTCTTGGGTCTGCATGCCGTGCAGGTCTACGACAGGGAGGCATATGGGTTTCTGCTTCAACTCCCGAGTTTAGGTTTAGGGTTTAGGGTTTAGGGCTTATAGCCTTTACGGCTTATAGGGCTTAGGGCTTTTAGGGTTTAGGGGTCCCGGACTCGGCTCTACGACGATGACGACGACAACGACTACCACCACAAGCGCCACCACCACCGCCAAAACAACAACGACCAATGATATGCATAATGACTGGCACAAAACGGGGCAGTGAGAAGCAATCATCACGATACTGCTGCTTAATCGAAGCTGACACTCCTGAACTCGGTAATTAGGGTATCTCCTGAAGCCTCAATCATAGACCAGAAACCGCAGCATCCCTAGACGGCCCAAGAAAGCGACTTCGCAAACTCTTAGAGGTAAGGGTTCCCGTGTTCGGGCTTAGCAACATAACGGGCCGGTTACCCAGAGAGCCCAATACCCCTTAAGTAACGAATATACCTTAAATCATAATGTTAAGGCCCCTATAATTTAAGATATCTTCCTTAATAAAGAGGTATTGGGCTCTCTGGGTACACCCTTAGAGAGTGGATGCCTGGAAGCCTAGCGCCCTAATATAGGGGCCTTAATAATTAGAAGGGGGTTTGGGGGCCCAGGATGCTACAATTATAATAAGGAACCCCCACAGTAGTATTGGTAATTATTTAGGTCCCTACATTAAACACCTCCCATCTCGGCGTCGTCAAAAATCCCCCGGTGGAGCCCGGGTGGAGCCCTTGATTTGTAATGGGCAAGCTCAACAACACGGAACAGTTACATGGAAGCGAGAATGTTGAAACAAGCGAACTGATTCCATGGTTTCTAACAACTACAAATAAAACACAAATTACTTGCAGAGGTTACCACCTAAACAAGTACTACGGTTGGGGCTTTCGAGAAAACCCGTGAACCCTATATCCTTTCTTGAGCAGGGGTGGGCAGTGCAGCAAGACCGGGATCTCTTCGGCTAAGCTACGAACGCTTTTGCAACTTGCTTGCAATGTCACGGCAGGACAGCGGTCGCTCCGAGCCATTTTTGCTAAACTCTAAAGTGCCGGGGTGCTTTGTTCACGGCGGACTGCACACCCACCTTCGAAGCTTCGGCCATGGCCTTGGAGGTCACGAGGCTTTCGGGCTTTGGGGTTTAAAGCTAGGTTCGGGTGTTTCCAAACCCTGCGCCCCAAAACCCCATAACCCTGCTTTCGGGTCTGGAGCTGCTTTCCATTTCCTTTGCCTGAGCTTGGTTGTATCAGGTCGATAGGGTTTGGGTTTCTGGTATGCGATGTTTCTTTTTGCCTCCCACTGTCCTGCTATCTGCGGCTTTACGGGTTGGGGGGGTTGGCCTAAGACACCCTGGCGCTCTAACCCCAAAGTATCAGGAGGCATATCAAGAACCCCCAGAAGGACCCAGGGTGTCTTAATCAGCTGGCTGTACTGTGAAAATTCAGTTTAACTGCGGAAGTTAACATAAGGAACCCCGGGTACCGGCACCCTTACATCTTAAAGGTGGAGCTCTTGCTTCTGTAGCCCCCTTGTGCTCCTTGCGCGTAGGGTCTCAACGCTCCGAATCCGTGGAGCAACGGTTCAGGGCTTAGGGTTTCGACTCATCCGAAACATCTCGTAGCACCTGTAGCTTCAGAACATAAGGAATGCCGAACACAGCCAGCTTTCAGTGTTTAGGGCCCGACCCCTACACAAAGAAACCCTAACTTCTTGAAACCCACATAGTAGGAACCCCCGTGCAACGAGACAAAGCGAAATCATAACATGCAGCAGCCAGCCAGCAAACACCCATGATCCGGAACTCCCCCCGCCCCCCCCCCCGCCCCAAAAAAAAACAAAAAACAAAAATGAAGTCAAACAGGTCGTGAGTGCTTCGGGTGACCCAACAGGTCTCGCCAAAAACTTTGAAACTCCTATTTTGCCAAATGCCTCTCCCTCCAAAGGCTCCTGCCCAGAAAATTCCAATTAACCTTTCACTGATCCCGGAGTTCTCTGCCACCCTCGACTCCTCGCGTGCTCATTGCCGTATAGGACTTAAGGAATCTGCCTCCCTACACCCTTTTCGCAAGTCTGCTTTTGGACAAACCCTGAACCCCTTTTTGCTTTCTGTGGATAGCAAAGCACATCAGTTTTGCCGACCCTAAACCCTAAACCGTGGTTATACCAAAGCACTGCAAAAGAAGGCCCTGGAGGTCCAAAAGGTGTGGGATTCTAGGCTTCTTTCATATTTGACGACAATAATAACAATAGTTATAAGAATAGATGTGCTAATACGAATACAGTGTTCACTGGTCAGGCTATTATCTTCTGCTTGGTTGCGTGGCTTGGTTTTCCACTTGCTCTTAGAAGGCTTAGAGCTGAGGGTTCCAGGGTTTAGTGCTTGAAGGCTCATGGGTCTTTACACGTAGGGGCATAAGCATGGTAGCTGATGCCTTGGTTGGCTATATCTATCGAATACTCATAAACTTACCTGCAACAACCCTTTAGCAACGACAGTAAATCCATGAAGCATCCTTAAAATCCAGAGTATATACACCCAACCCAGATGCGGCTGCAAAGAACGGGATCCACCGCTGAGATTCTTTCAATCCCGAGCGGAGGCAACATAATTCATGCTCGGCTGAGTGGCCATCTTCACGAGATCAGCTCGCATGGAAATCTCAAGCCTGGGCCGTTGGTTCAGTGGCGGTTCCCGGGAGCAGATCCACATGCACCTTCTGCGGCTCTTACAAGCTCTTGTGGATGAACGTGAAAAGTGAAAATTTGATTTGGCTCCCCCTCACTACGACTATCATGCATCTAGTTACTTGTTATCTTTGGCACTACCAGCGCGCCTATTGGCCGCGTCGGTGTGTGCGCGCATGTGTGTGTGTGTCTCTGTGTGTGTGTGTGTGCGTGCGTGTGCGTGTGCGTGTTTGTGTGTGTGTGTGTGTTTGTTAGTTAGTTTGTGTGTGTGTGTGTGCGTGCGTGTGTGTGTGTGTGTGGGTGTGTGTGTGTGTGTTTGTGTGTGTGTGTGCGTGTGTGTGCGTGTGTGCAGCACCTGTTCGTCGGCTTGGCATGATGGAGCATTTGCCTGCGCAGTTCTGTCACGACATGCTTGGTCTTGGCACAAGTATAGAGCTTACGAACAGAAGGGCCGAGACACCATGTGTATACATAGAGATACACACAATTCTATAGAGCTTTTGGCGCCACTTGTGGGAACGGTGCCTGCGACGCTGGGAAAACCGCGTGGGAAAACCAATGACACCAAGGATTTAAACGGTTTACCTTAACCCCCAAATAACCTACCTTTTTAAAGGACTTATATGACGAAAGCATAATAAAAAGCCATAAAATGGTAGGTTCTTTAAGGTCCAGGTAGGGTCTCAGGTCGATCCCTTAGTCAATACAACTCCCATGACCCTAAACCTGAAGCCCCAAACCGTCAGTCTTAAACCCCCAAGCCTGTCGTGAAAGTCGACGTCTTCTTAATTTTCGAGCGCATGGACAGAGAATGTCAGGAGAGACGTCCAAACTCTCAATCTGGGCCCTTGAAGACAGGGAAGGTTCAGGTTACGGTTTCTGATGTTTCAGAGTGCAGGCCGACACTACTACTTAAACCGTATGATGCTGGACAACATACTACGATGCATTACCAAACCAGAGACCCTGATTCAACATCCTAAACTAAAGCCCGAAGGCCGAGTATCATCCGGACCGAAACATTGACAGAAGCTAGAAGCCCGAATACAAAAAGCCCCCGCGCAGACATAACAACTCAATATAAACCCCGTGGACTCAGACATTCACTTAACCCTAAACCCTAAACCATGCACTTTAACACCGCAGAACCTTATGAAGCCCAGCTACTTCCTCAGCAGTGCCGAAAGGTGAGCCATTGGGTCAATCGAAGGCCGGGCGGCCTAACAATTTCAGAAGCTTGCGCAGGCTGGTCAGGCTGTAGAGACTAGGTCTAGAAAATCCGGCTCCGGCTTCGGTCGTTTTCATCCCGGGAGTTTGCTAGTTCGAATGACTCAGAACCCGCCTCACGAAGGCTAGGGAAGGCCTTTCGGTGTACGATTTAGCAGGGTTTAGGGTTTGGGGGGTTTAGGAGTTTAGGGCTTAGGATTCCCAAACCCTTTCATACACGCAGGCTCAGATCTTGCGTCAGTTGGGAACCGGCAGGCAATATCGGAATGAGTGCTGCATGTCGGCAACGTGCATACAGAAGTAAAGCCTGAAGCTACCGTGAGCAGGCTTTCTGGTCCTAACCATGCCCCAGAATCTTACTCTGCCTGCCTTGGCAGCGGTGGTGGCCGACTTGAAATCCAGGTTGCATAACCTCAGGGGACTGAGCTGGTACCATAGGATCTCAATATGTTGGGGGGTTCTATACGATGGTTATCTGAGAGAACCCTTAAGAATCATATTACTACTAATTACCACAGTGATGAGAACCGGTTTCGGGATTTTACAGTATCATGCTATAATTAGCTAGGGACTGCGAGCGCGTACCGCTCGGTATTTTTCCGCAAAATTAATCATTCGAGCTGTGATCATATGTGTTCGCCCTCGCTATCAGTGGCTCCCACCAAAACGCCTGAACCCTACACCCAAAACCACATGTTGAAGGAACCCCCCCTTGAATGAGGGCTCCTAAACATCGGAGCCTTCACCTGAAACTCTGAAACCCTAAACAATCCCTAAACCTAAACCCTAAACCCGCAACAAAAACCCTAAACCCTGAGGCCTAAACCCTAAACCTAAACCCTAAACCCCCCAACAAAAACCCTAAATCCTGAGGCCTAAACCCTAAACCCCAAGAGCGTTTTCTGGGGAGATCCGTATGTCGGGGATTTCGCGAGCTTGGCACTTCGACGGTTCGACTCCCGAGGCGCGGAGCAAAAACTCCACAAACTTGGTTTAGGGTTTCAGCACTCACACTTGGACTTGCCTGGGCAAAGTAGGGTTCAGGGTTTAGGGTAGAAGTGGTGGCGGTGTCCAGCAACAGGAGTATTTTGTAGTCGTCGTGGTGGTGGTGGTGGTCGGTAGTAATGGTAGTGGTAGTGGTGGTCGTAGTGGCACCAGGGTGCCTTGAGAAGGCCGCTGCTCCTACCTCTCACGATGTCTTCCTTGCAGCGCACTGGGCTTCTAAGTACTGCTGCTGGCAGCATTGGGTTCAAAGGCGAGGGGTGGGTAAGCCAGGGCTGAGGACGGCGCCCCTGAAAGAGTTCCTGTTTGATTCTGATGGGCAGCTAGAATCATCCCCTACTTAATCTTAAACCCACATGCAGTCGTAGCGGCTGCATAAGGCAAGCGATGCCAGCGGTTCCTGCACGATGACAGCCTAAGAAAGCAACGAGATCTGCTAACGCCGGCGGCAGTGGGCTTCAGAGAATCATGCCCCACACACTAAAACCAAGTACTGCCCGCCGTACAGAGTGCTGGCAACATGTCCGCGCCATGCTACACGCTCTACATCAAGCAGCACTTTGACGTGCCCCATCCTTTTGTTTCGCCAAATTCGTAGAACACCCATGGTTGGTAGTCATGTCAGTCACGTCAGCTTCACGCGAACGCTGAACCCTGAACCCGTTCGCTGGGACACCGACCCGCCAAGCCTTGGCTGGTTACAAGCTCCGTTACTTCAAGGCTCTGAAGATATGGTTTCGGGTTTCTCTATGGTTTCGGGATGCTTTAGGGCTTTGGGTGTGCGCTTGGGGTTCATGGGGCAGTTGGGTTGTACTTTCAGGTTTTTGGGCTCAGTTAGCACAACATCAGAAACCCTAAACCCTAAACCCCAAACTAGGGGTTGTAAGCTACTTTGCGCGACCGGGCGAGGCCTGGAGGGGATTAGGGGGTTTGGGGGACTTTCCGGGATAGGGTGTATAGCTGAACCTTAACCACATTAACTTACCATCAAAACCTAGTGGTTTTGTAGGGCCCCTATAAATTCCATATTATATAAGGTTATACTATAAGCGGTTTCAGGGTGGAACCCTGGAAGAGGCTCGCATTGGATTCCCGGTGGCATTTCAAGTGACCGAGCGCTTGAGGGGGATTCGGCATCATGCGAAAGATCTACAGAAGGATCTTCAAGTAAAGAAAATCACTGTTCCGAGGACCCCTCCTATCATCACGACAAAGCAATCGACTACATGTTGCAACGATTGAGACGCCAAGCCACGAGGCAACAGAGACCTTTTGCATCCAGGCCTAGTCTACTAGTAACGCGTACACCTGCACAAACCCTATGGTACCCGTACAGCAACCCATGGAGGAACCCTAGTCCTTCCCGGATCTCCAAGCAGCACCATCCAGAAACCCCTTGAAGCCCTTGCAAAACCTCCACCAGGAGCCAAAAGCCATGGATGCTGTCGGGCTTTTGGGCGTGGGGGCCTTGAGGAAAAGAGTCCCAGGAGGCAGCCGAGACACAGTGTATCATGACGCTTCTCCTTGATCCGCTTGCGGGGCACAGGGCTGTGGAGTTTGGTGTCCTGCTTGGTATAGGTTTTGGCCGGGTTTTCCTTGTGTGGCAGCGTAGACTAGACACTGTAGCATAGCATACCCGAAACGTCCCCTCATAGTTCAGGACTGCATGATTGGCCAACTATCAGCAGCACCTCAAACTGCAAGTTTTATATGCTGCGGCGACAACGTAACATCAGCAACGATTGTGACCGCCATGACCGCGAAATCACCACCGGAAAGGAAGCACCACCTGCACTGCGAGACAGCCAGCCTGCACCCCATCAATCATAAACCCCAAAACTCCAAACCAAGGCTCCCTTGGCCCATCTCTGAGGTCACAAACTCCAGGAGTGGACTCACGACTTTCGCAACACCTCAGCTCGGTTTCGGTGCTAAAAGGTGCACTGTTTCAACCATGGGGTTCCATATGGCTTGTTACGGCCTGTTGAAACGAGGGCTTTTAATTTTGTAATAGGGAGATCTGGCATGCAAAGCAGGAAGGGCCTTCAAAGTCAGAATGGTTTTAGGGTTCTGGAATCTGTTGAAAGGGATCTTTAGGCTTACGGCTGTTTTCGCTCCTAGCACGAGATGGGCCTTCGCAGCTAGGATGCCGCTGCAAACCGGAATCCCAAACCCACAGTGGGGATGTATCTGAACGTTTTTCGGGAATAGGTACCGTTTCCATATCATAGAGATATGTACACGTACTTCAAGAGCCGCCCCATCGACCCTGCATCTCTGGCTGCAACCTGAGCTCTCTTAACGGATTTGTCCGGTGCGGCCTCCCTCCAGCAGCTCACCGGGAAGTAGAGGCACTTCGTGCCCTCCACCTCGGCTGAAATGTCAAGAGCCCCACAAATTTGCGCTTGAGGGCTTCGATGGTAAAGCCGAAGGCTTGGTGATTTCAGGGCTTGAAGGGCTGCGGAGTGCCTTGTATCGGAATAAAGCTTTGTCCACGAGGACTCAGGAGCGCGAACCAATCATGTTGTTGCTGATTTTCCAGGGGATTCTTCCTGACAGCTGCTTTTCTCAAAGTACCCATAGGCCCCTAAGTAGTTCCTTTGTATGGTTTATATTTAGAATCCTATGAGGTAATCCCAAAAAGGAACTACTTAGGGGCCTATGGGTACTGACTCATCAAGACACCAGTCCTCAATTGGCTTGGCCGCTGTTCCTATGGATTTCGCAAGATACGATGTGAAAACTTATGGGGCTGTTACCAAAACTCAAGAATACTCGAACTAAACACTTTCTTATTGCTCCTTGAACAGCCAGTACGTATGGGAAAGGGAGGCCGCCGTGACCTCGGATGTGTCTGCATCCTTGCACTTGTTGCCTCTTTCGACCGTCAATGGTGATCCACAGCGAAATATTCACAATGTATCGACTCTCCGGCCTGTACAGCCACATGAGGTCGTTATGAATAATATGACTCTATGATGTCTACGGCGACAATGCTAGGCACCATAGTATGTCTGATTCTGATGTTCTATTTTTTGAAACTTTGTTGACTTTCCATAATTCTCAAAACTTAACATTTTTTCTCAGAAATTACAAACTTATCAAATCTAATTGACTCTTTAGTTGAATTTAATTGGGAGTTCCACAATTTCAAGTTTCGAAAGAAATTATTGAAGTAATACTTAACATTAACCAACAATCTCAAAACATTTCAAAACTTGGAGTTCAAAAGAATAGGTATTGAACTTCAAAAGTTAATTTCAAACTTGAAACTTCAGAAATTTCAGTTAAACTGTATTGACAAATCAAACTTCAATAATTTCCGTTATGTTTTAAAAGTATTGAAGTGTTTGGTTTATTGTTTTGAACTCTGAATCTGCACCTAGTTTACACCGCAATGAGATGCGTCAAATAGCGCAGAAAGGTCTTTCTTACATATGTATATATACATATATATATATGTGTGTGTGTATGTGAATGTGTGTATATACATAAAAAATATTTATTTATTTTTGTATGTCAAGTAACTCAGGGAAGAATACTATTCTTACTTGTTCCGAGCCCTTTAGTAGACCGCCGCGCCCTGATGCTTTCAGAGTTGGCGCACCTCCTCGAAGGGTCCGAGGTTCTGGTTGAAGTCGAGACAGCACACCTCGCAGTGACGACACCGAATCCGAACTTAGGTTTTTTTCCCCTCCCACATAGAAAGGTTGAGCCCGCATTGCAGGGTTAGGTTCGGTACAGAGGCAGACTACGGCAACTTAGGGTTTAGGGCTTAAGGTTTACACTCACAACTCGGTCAATCCAGTTGCGAGGTGTTAAGGTTTAGGTTTTGGGGTTCGGCTCGCGGAGCACAAGGTTTGGTGACTATGCTGCAATCACCTTCGCAACAAAAGCATACTATTTCAAGATAACTTTGTGAATGTGTATCGATACTCGATGAGCCTGCCAAGACAGAATAGTTTCAGTGACGGCAGGTTTTTCGACAAAAAGCTGAAACAAGAAAGGCAAAGTGTGGCGGAGAGCTTTAAAGAACCTAGACCCTTAAGCCTTCAGCTCCGACGCTGAACATCTTCAACCCCTCACTCGCACCATCCCATTGAAAAGCCAGGCTGCGAGGGCACCAATCCCATGGCTTTCCAGAACCTCACGCGATTTTGCCTCGGCTCAAGATCAACAGTGGCTTTATGTAGACCCTTCTGATTTCACCTCCCGAAGTCTTGGTTTTGATACGGACGCTTCTCTCGTACCTACCAAAAAGTTTGTTTCTCCAAGTAATCCAAGCTCCCAGAGTCGCTCCAATGGCTTGGCCCGGTAGAATATTCCAAAACATTCAAAACCCAGCGCAAGTCTGCCTAGTCGCGATCTTCCGAAGCCTGGGCAGCCAGCAGAAACTAAGCCCGGAATGCTTGTCGAAGCTGTAATACTGTAAGCCCCGAATTGGAACCCCGTATACTGTCCAACACAAACCGTCGTCTTCTGGTCCCAGATGCAGAGGCCGCGTTTGCAATGTAGAGGGACGCGCCTCTCACTGCATGGAACCCACTACCTTTTTCCATACTCATGAAGACATCGGTTTGCAAAAGTCGTACATTTGTCAAACCTGTCAATCTGCAAAATCTCCCACGAAAAAGCTACAGGCCCATGCCACGGCTATGAGAACTCGGGTCTTACAGTTCCGAGATCCTCCTTCGGTTTTAGCAGATCTTGTTGTGGATGGTCACTGAACGGATCTGACTAGGACGCAGAGCCCTAACTGGCCCTAACTGCTAAGCTGTACCCTAAAACCCCTGCATACCCCTGCTGGCCCTGTTGTGTCATGATCAAACTGACCGTCTGGCCTGATTCGGGATGTTTCCATATCGCATTAAACGGCGAGTACGGCGTCAACGGATTCCTTGGCACAACGAGCGTTTATCATGCAGTCTGCCGAAAGCTCTCTCATCACAGGTCTGTCTTGCACAGCAAGTGCATTGTGTTATGATCAATATAAGCAACAGCACTCACAGCAGTAGTAGCAATAACAATAACTATTATTAATATGATTGTTATTATCATTATGACTATGATTATTACTACTATTAGTACTATCATGTCATTAACTGGTAGAAGGCAGTAGCAGGAGCCGTAGGATTTAGGGGTTTAGGGTTGGGCACACTGCCTAAAAATAAAGTCAACCCTGCTTCCTAAACCCTTCATCATTGTCTTCAACCCCCAAATTGTGTGTCTTTCACAAACGTAACCATCTTGACTTTCGAGCCCCCTAAACTCTAATCTTTCAAAGCCGGGAACCCCTAAGACCCAGCCCGAAGGGCCCCGAAAATCGCAGAAAACTTCATATGGTGTAGGGGGCCTTATTAGGGTTTAGGGTTTAGGGTGTTTTGGGGGTATATTATTATGCTACAATCACTAATAACAGTAAGGAAGTCCCGAAAATAGTATTGTTAATTTTTTCAAGCCCCCTATATGAACCCTGAACCCCAAACCCTGAAGTACCCTTATCGTAAAGCCTTAAAGGAGGCCTGCCATAAAAAAATCTGCTAAATCCAGGTCACTCCTTCGCCTGCTTCAAAATCTCCTCCGCAGCGGCGTCGAAGTCGCACCTCTCTTTTGAAACTCTTTGGGTGCTCGAGCTGAGGCCTCAGGGTTAAAGGCTTCCGAAGTCGCGATTCTACGTCTATTAAAAGCTTCGGGGGTTCTCATTCCTCGAAAAGGCAACTCATCGACCCCGAGCCCCATCGCACTGCCGGATTGCAGAACTTCCCAACTCACTCACCTCGACTCATTCGCCTAGTCCCGGGTGGTTCCAACCACAAGTGCGTAAGCCCTCAACCACACTCCATGCTCTTCAGCTTGAAGCAAAACCCTGAGCCAAAGCGAAGCCCAAAGCCCAACGCTCCCAGGCACTCGCTGTTCTCCGTCGCATGGGTTCGGTCCATGACTATCTGGTGCTTAACGCCTTGGCTCCCCGCTGACACACCTTCGTGTTGGTATCACATTGACTCACTAAATTACTTCACTATTGTCTCTATATTCCGGGCCCCAAATCCAAAAAAATAGGGCCTGACTTGAGGAAAGCTTAATATTTAGAGCTGGTGTCGGATCTGCTCTGCTTGCCGAAGGGTGGAGTCAAAAGTCTTTGGAACTGCACTCTGCGAGCTGGTAGTTCAGTGAGATGTCAGAGGAACTGCACTCTGCCAGCTGGGTTGAGGGTCCAGGCTTCTCCCTCCTTGGCCCTGCTGATCGCAATAATCATATGGGTGACAACAATATACTCCCGCAGGGCGGGGGGTTCTGGAAACAAGGCTTTCTTCAGAAGGCTATTTAGAAAGCAAAATCAATCCAAAGGCTTTGGTATTTCAGAGCTGCAGGCTTTGACATGACATGAAGCCAGAGACTCTGGATTCCAGGAACTGCAGCAGCTATTTTTCAGGCCTCTGCCTGATTCAAAAACCCTTATCAACGGAGCCATTTCACAAAGCCGGCAAGGGTATCCCTTACGAGCCCTCCTGATCGCAATAATCAACGGGTGACAATAAACTCCCGCGGGGCGGGGGGTTCCTGGAAGCAAGGCTTTCTTCAGAAGGCGACTTAGAATTTAGAAAGCAGGAAGCAATGGGCCTCAAGCCAAGGGCTTTGGCAATCGAGAGCTGCAGGCTTTGGCATGAAGCCAGGGACTCTGGATTCCAGGAACTGCAGCAGCTATTCTTGAGGCCTCTGCGTGATTACTGCTGCTGCTGCTGCTGCTATTACTACTACAGTACTACTACTACTACTACTACTACTGCTAGTGCTAGTGCTACTGCTACTGCTACTGCTACGAAAGCGACGAATGCTACTATTAGTACGGACCCCGGACCCGGCCAGAANNCCCCCCCCCCCCCCCCCCCCGCAAAAGAAAAAAAAAAACATTACGCTGCCAGAGCTTTTGGTTGACGGATGTTGGGTACAGCCCCCATACAGTCACAGTTTGCAGTAGGGGCAGTAGGGCTACGATTAAGGGCCCTATAGATCTAGATTATATCTATATTAGACATGTCATTCAACTTTTACTGGGCCCGGGCAATATCCTTGATCTATGGTTTATGGGCATGTGCTTCAATTCTCCGTTCACCGGCCACTAGCTGCTGACCCAGAAACTTTTCGGCGTACTCGGAGAGGCATAGACCTGCGCAGCCCTTCAATACTAAAGGCGAGAGAGCTGTAAACTCGGAAACTTAGACCATAGATCCTCGCATAGGCCCTACCTACTGTGGATATGCTCCGAAGGGGTTTCAGGTGATGAGTTCTTGGAAAGGATGGCCTTCCCTCCAGGAGAAGTCCTCGCTCCTAAAGGATTATTTGTCCTACATTTAAATGCCTTCATCCCTCCTAGCATACCCAGATACACGCAGCATGAGCGCTTACCTAAGACAGAGGCCGCGGCCAATGGACAAACTCAGGCGACACTTCACACCAGGACCTACACAGAATCTTAGGACCTGGTCTCAAAAACTCACGATGGAGTCCTGTCTGAAGCTAAACGCCCAATAATAATAACAATGACAAAGATGAAAATTTTGACAATAACAAAGTTCAGCTGGCAATACTACTTGCAATATTAACGACAAGAAGAACAAGAGTAGGAATAAGAGCAAAAACAAGAACAACCATGACATCTATGATAGCAACAAGAAGAACTACAATAGACGTAACAAACCGCAAGAGGAAATAGCAATAACCAAGACAAGAATGCTAGACACAATCAAAACCCAAGACTAATTCGCACCCATCTGCCGAAATCTGAAAAAACAAAAACATGCTGGTTAGCTACAGCTATGTCATGCGACTCACACACAGAATAGCTTACGAAAAAAACGAGCAGAGTGCCGTCCCCTGTTACAAACTCAAGGATAATGGCCAAGCTGCGGCATCTTTCTGCTCCTCGCAACTGCACGAGTTTATTCTGGGGACACCCCGATCTTTCTAGGACTGGATTGCAAGGACCCTAAATCCTTAAAATTGTTTCTAAACGCGTAAACCCTAAATCCCCAAACCCCTCAGTAGACGCATGAACATGAGGCCCATGCATCTCAAAACCAACTCCTGGCTTAGACCACGCAGATCTGCTTCTCCGAGGTGAGGCAGCACCTCTGCAGCAAAACTGCTCAAAGTTGCAACAGTCATATGCAAAACGTGCTCTGGAGACCAGGTCCTCCCAGAATCCCCAGGCTATCATGATTCCGATAGCAATGGCTGCGATGCTTCAAGATCATTTGCATTGTTCATTCTGTGTGTGTGCGCGTGTGTGTGTGTGTGTCTGTCTGTGTCTGTGTCTGTGTCTGTGTCCGTGTCTGTGTCTGTGTCTGTCTCTGTGTGTGTGTGTGTGTGTTTGTGTGTTTGTGTACGCTGTTGGCATCCTAGCTGGCTAATCCAGCCGTGCACTAGCGATCCCGGATTACCTTCGATGATAATGCGGCTTACGGTGTGAGTGCCCTAAGCCCCAAGCCTCCTTGTTCCTGGGGCTTGCAACGATGCTAGTCAGCAACATGTATCACAGGCAAGCCTGATGTAAGACAGGTTGGGTTTTGCAATAAATGGAACAGGGTGTTGGTATAGACTTGCGCAAACGCAGATCGCGATTATCAAGGGATATTATTGCTACCCCCATATGTTACCCTGGTGTCAGAATCTATGCTGGTGGCAGCCCGTATCCAAAATCCGGTTCGGGTGTTTGGGGAGTCCCAGAGCAGAGCACGCATGGGGTCGACAGATGTAGTAGCCCGGGTAAGCAGGCTCGGGGTTTTGGGTGCGAGCCATCAGGAATCAGAAATCTTACTGCTGCTACTACTACTACTACTACTACTGCTTTTTCAGATCCCTGTACTCTCCAAAACTGCCCTGGCACTTCGACGCATGGGAAGAAGGGGTCAGGCCTGGGTGCGTATCGCAAGTGCCCATAGCTAGAAGTGGGTTTAGGCTTTAGGGGTTTAGGGCTGCATGACCGTCACTTGCACCCAATAGTGGATTGACGGGTGCCTTTCTGGATGTGCCGCAACCCATGCTGCGACCCGTGTCAGGCAGTCGACGTGCAATAGCTGAATTCACTTTAAACACAGCGCAGCATGATGGATGGAGAGGGTTTGGCATTTTGATCTGCTCTGCGATGCTTAGATGGGAGGACTGTTGTCAGCCGGGCTGCTTGTATACTGTCTGATCATTACGGCTTCTATACTTCAGAGTGGCAATAAGATCCATGTTCAATGATTTGTCATCGGGTTGGGGCCCATGTGTGCTGCAGTAGCTGCAGCAGAACCCATGCACAGTCGAGCACCTTTCTACAGTAACAGCTGCACAACTGATAAGAGGCTGTGGATTTCTTTAGGGGTTGGTCAACCATGGAGGTTTTGATGAGACGAGGGGTCGGGTGCAAGAATTAAGGTTCGAAGGCCGTCCCGCAACCAACGCCCACTACCCTGCCCAACAAGCTGTTCAACAGGATCAAGCGATGCCGGCATTCAGCCCCTCAACTACGGAATGCCTGCATCTTTCGTTTGGAGGTTCAGAGCTACTGTCGCCTTTTGCAATGCTGGCGAGGAAAAGAACTGAAATGCAACAGACCCCAATCCGTGAGCGGGGCAAAGCCAAAACATCCACAGACAGTATTCGCTGTTGCCGCCCCGCCTGATCTCTAACGCCTCCGCATAAAGATCCTACATGCCTAGAAGTCTATTGCACAAATGAAAGGGTGGATGGGCATGTTCTGGAATCAGGCAAAGCCGTGGTCGCAAGCTGGGGCTCTGCGGTAAACCTACAATCGCGTCCAGGCCTTAGACCTTAAAGCGTACCCTCTCGCAGGCTTTCAAGCCTCCCACATCCCTTTCCGCATGCTTTTGATAATTTTTACTGGTGATTTCTGCGAGGAAGTGAACAAACAGCTCAAATTACACCCGATTGCGTAAAAAACGAAAATCCCCAGTGATGCTCTTCACGAACCGATACACAAGATCGGTTGAGTCCTCAAGCTTGGCAGTGTGCTCTTCCCGGCTCAAGAGGTCGTAGCCTGAGATTTTGCTAAACCCAACAAACAAGTGTTCATCATCGCCGAACTCAGTAGCTAGTGTTTAGTGCTGGGTAGTTAGCAATTGGAAATCACTGATAAGTGACGAGCACTAGCGTTAGTAGTTAGTACGGAGCGTTTGTAGTTAGTAGTCGTGGTTTCCGTAGTAGTAGTAGTAGTAGTAGCAGCAGCAGCAGCAATAGAAGTAGGACCAGCAGTAGCACTCCTTCTCCTCCCCCCAGCCATTCACCACTGTACCTAAACAAAAGCAGCACCTGGACCCTTCAAGCCCAGGTAGGAGATGCCTGTTCAAATCAAGGTTCTTTGGTCTGTACTGCAGCTGCTGGTAGTAGCAACGAAACCAGAGGCTGTCCACCCCTTCCCTTCCCAAAGTGTTTCCAAAATCCCTAGCCCCAGGCGCAACCCTTTACGATACCCTAAACCCTAAACCACTTACGATCTGTTGGCTTGCACCCCTGCAGAGGATGGCGCAAACATTTCTGCAAACGTCGCATCGACCGAGGCAGCCACCATCATTGTTGTAAATCTCCAGATAAGAGATGAACATGCCTTGGGGTGCTGGGAACTGTTGGAAGCTGAGAGTAAACCTGAGGCATGCAATGCCCATGGATGCTGTAGACCCTGTGCGAACTTTCTGTCTGGTTGCTCAGCAAGAACTGGCACCCAAACAAGCACTACATCTCTTGGTATTGGGAGTTCGCGAATCCCAATATTGCCAGTCTAGATCCGAAACCAATCACGGAGCCCCACGAAACCAATCACGAAGCACGACGACAACCATAATGACCACGATTGACGAGCAAGACGACTCGATCACCACGGCCACCACGACACCACCGGAGATTCAGCCCAGAAACCACGAGGAGACCAACCAACAGACTATCAGTAAACCTCCAGGAGGCCACGAGTGAACCGCAGAAACACGGACAAATCACAAGGACACCACGGCCAAAACGCTTTCCCCATGCCCATGCGCTGGCGGGATTCCGAGACACGTCACCGCACGGCCAAAATGCACAACTGCCCGCATGTACCGCCAGGATTCAGAGACACCTCACCAAAGCATGAGTTGGCGGAGCCTTGCGGGTGTGCCACGGGCACGCGGCACAGCTGTGTCGGAACCCAATGTTGTCAGTCGTATTTTCTTGGTGGAAAATCAAATGGCGAAACATGAAATTGCCCTCGGAATCCCGGTAACCAGCTAATTAAGCAGTTCAGCAATGGTAAACACTCGTCATTTCTGAGAAAGCCCAGAGCGGCAACCCAGAGCGGCAAAAACGGGTGGCCTTAATGTACAGACGCTAAAAAAGCAGGATCCTTGTGTAGAGCCTCTAGAATAATTATTGGAACCTCTTTTTAGGACCCTTTAATCTATTCTCAAGAATCCGCAATGCCCAGCGAAGCTTTCAGGTTTCAGGCCACGCGCAGTTACAAGGACCGCCCAAATCTGCGTGTCGGATATACTCGGCGCTGGTGCTTTTAAGGGGCGCTAGCTGCCAAAAGAGATGCAATGTGGAAGATTCACCTCCTGGCTTTTGGCACTCGGTCAAACAAAAAGGGAGGAGGGCCGGCTCAGATTGAAGGAGCCGGGCCTTCTTGGAATAAGATTTAGGGGTTTAGGGTTTAGGGGTTTAGGGTTTAGGTATGACATACTATGCTAATATTAAGGAACACTGTATGGGACCCTACTGCTGCCTCGGTCGAAAGCCAAAACCCTGCAACCCGACAGCCTTTGGAACAAAGGCACTAATCACAATACGATGAGGCATGCAAAGCTGTGCGCCCCGCGGTAGGTCGCATCGCGGCGATTCTTGAACTCCTTGCATCAACTTAGCCACCCGATTGGATATCTTGTAGCTGGTGTCTGGGAGTCTACAACTTCACAAAATTTCGGGCACTTGGGGTTTAGGGCTCCAGTGTTAACGGCCAGTTGGCATTGGGCTCGACTTCGTTAGAACATGCCGACGCTGCAGGCCTAGAAAGTCTTAGGATCTAGGGCGCAGGCCCAGCCCCCAAGCATGCTAAGGCATGTAAAGTGTATAAGTTTATAAGTATAACCGCAAAAAGGTCAGAGTCTTATCTCTAAACCCTAGGCTTTAAAGCATCTTAAAGCAACGGCCTATCCCGTGTGCAAGCCTGCAACCAACATCCCGCATGGCCACGTGAAGCCCGACCATAGACCTACAAAACCCATGAAAACACGAAGTACCAAGGCTCGCGCGCCGTATCACCCCGAACACGGGGTAAACAACAACCGGAGCCCGACATCCGAAGCCTGTACCCGAAGACACCTGATGTACTGCAATAGTCAATAGACGTCTGCGGGCCCTTTCTACTGTAGGCGTAAAAAGAAACTCTGCAAACAATCAGACTGCAGTGGTACTCCGAAGCAAAACGCTCTGCGTGTCCAAAGCCGCAAAGCTTGAAAGAGCTAAAGCAGAGCAGCTCAGCGCAGGGCACAAGCATCGAGTGCGTTCATGATATCAGAAAGCTGTGCCCTGAAGATTACCTGTAGCCGAAAAGACCTACCTTTTTGAGGAATTATATATAGAAACCATAATAAGGAACCCTAAAAAGGTAGGTCTTTTCGGCTACAGGTAAGGCTTCAGTATAGTTCAATCCTACCCCTGGTACGCCGAACCCCTACGCCCAAACTGTTGTTCAGTATACTATACCCCCCAAACACTCCTGAAATCGTTAAGGCTCCTATTTTAGAGCCCTTGTAGCAAACCTAACCGAACACTCCGTGAATTTTTCTGGCCCTATATATTGGAGCCCTAAGAGTAACCCTTAACAAAGCCATAACTGAGCCTCGAAGAGGTATGCGATCGTCCGCGGTATCAGCCCACGGTCTTCATACCTCTCTGCACCTGAACTAGCAGAGGCCTTCAACAGGGTTTCGGGTTTAGCGTCATAAAGGATGTCTGGCTTACGCTCTCGCAACCTGGACTCTGCGAGCCGAGGTCTCCCTTCTCGTGCTCTCACTGCAGGTCGGGATCAGGATTCTTCCCTCTGCACGGCTGGCGTATATCTATCTCTAGTGGGTGATCTGTGTTATGCTTGTGCAGCTGCCTTGTGTTTTGTCGTCTATACCACATGATACCTTTTAGCTAATATGTACTCTTGCCACGGATGTCATGGGGAACTACAGGGAGGCCCGGGCAGGGGATTATACTTGGCTGTTGGATTGTGCAGATTGGGAGTTTCTGCACCAGCCCCCGAGCCTTGACCACCAAACACAAACGCCTCATCCGTAAGCTGCAAAACACGAATGTTGAACCCCCTAAAGTTAGAACCATGATGCACCTACTAGCTGTAATATTCCCTTGGAGTTGTGTTACGATAAAGAAAAGGACTAAGCAATAGCTCCTAAGAGCACCAAAGTAAGACCCTATGGGATCAATAAACCCTGACGCCCGTCGCTTTATTTTCTTGGGACGTTCCAGGCTTCTAAGCAAATCGAAATGCCCTTGAGCCCCCGTATGAAGGAGCCCTCTGTGCACCTCCAGTGATGGTGAAGGTTTTGCCGCTGCCTGTCTGGCCTCCAGTGCTTTGCATGTCAGGAAGCTCCGGGAAACAATCAAGCTTGATCGTCCCATGAAGCTCTGCAATGTCTGGTTCAGAGTTGTAGTGATGTAGTGTCTGCTGTAAAGTTTAAAACACGCAGCACGAAGGACTTTGTAATTGAAGGCAGTGTTAGGTACTACACCACTGCATGGACGATTCTGCGGCCCTGACGGCTACTTAGAATTCATAACATCCTTCCAGGGTGGAATACGCATCGTCATGCTTGTCTCGCTTTCCAGGACATCGAAGCCTGATACATCAAGCAGAGAATGCATTGAAAGCTTGTATGCCAGGCTCCCTGTCCCGTTAAGTAAGTCCCAGGGCATGCATCATCATAACAGTATAGTACTTCATTACAATGTGCAGGGAATCTAGAACAATTCTTTGAGCAAGATTGCCAAGCAATCTTGCAATCTTGCGCCACTGGCAGGGGCGGAGCAAGATGGCCAGCAAGCTGTCGGCGCAACGTGACCTAGATGACCAAGTTCACAATATTGCTGGCAAGCTTTCATTCTGGACCACGATTGACCAAGATTGCAAGATTACCAAGATAGACTTTCCGATTAATTGGTTTAGATTCCCGGCACAAAGTACTATTTATAAGACTACTGACTAGATAAAAATAAAATCAAAACGAATGGAGAAGCTCCGAGGCTTCAGCCGTAGGCGAAAATGGTACCATTGATGCCTTGCAGAACCTCAGCGAAGGATTTGAAGACCGCTTATCCGTATGATTCTACCTCTTCGATAGCCATGCTAGTTTCTGCTGATGCGGACAACCGCCTCTGCTGCATGGGCCTGAAGAGTGATCAGGACGCTTGTGGTGGGACCCGATGGATGGTTCCCGTCTACTGCATGTAGCGCATGTAAGAATAAGCCCTAGGTTCCTTTCTTGTCGGCTTTGGTCTGCAGCCGCTTAGATCTGAACATTCCACTGTCTCGCACTCCTGATTCTTCTCTAAGACATTTCTTTGTCGGAAACAGCATGAGCAGTTCTTCGGGGGTTTTCCATACCCATGGCACGCAAATGTCTATGCTGAGTCGCATCTTCAATGACCGGCTTTGCCACCAGGCTGAAGACCTCTTCCTGCCAAAGGCTGCGATTTTGTGCGTTTTGGGGTTTACGGTTTAGGGTTTCAGCACTCGCAGCTAGGCACAGCCGGGCGAGGATTCGAATAACCACCGCACAGTAGGGATGTAGACTGACAATATTGATAAGAAAACACCTAGTATCATCATCACCACCATCAGCAGAATCATTGCTGGTACCACCACCGCACCTGCCACTGCTGCCGGCCTTGTCACCTTCATCATCATCATGGGCATGTTCATTAGCGAAACCATCATAGGACTGAACATCGCCCTCGTCAGCCATTTTGCAAATGGCATTAGCAGTGGCGATAGAAGTATACATCCCAGCTGGGAACGTGATGGCATGCTCGTGACGGTCAGCATAGCAAACGGTAGAAGGTAGTGTGCTGAAAAAGAACGCCACGGCTTAAAAGAAAAACAAAAGCCAACAGCAACGATGCCAACGACATTTTGACGAACAAATTATGGCGGTACTCGGAAGGCCTCAAACCCTAAACCCTCTTCCATATTTTAAACACCCTAAGTTAACCCTAGGCCTAAACCGAAACGCCAATAAGAAACCCTAATCTCTAAACCCTCACAAAAAAAAACTAAACCTTTTAAAGGATGCCTAGGCCCTAAACCCTTCGGAGGCCCTTAACGGCAGAACTACCCTGCAAGCCCTGCCTGAGAAATCTTCATGGGTAGAATGCCATCGAAGCGAAACTTGTGGTGCGTCTTGGAGTTATTGACGGTTCCCTCCTGGTGGCTTCTTTGAGGTGCACGCTTTGGGGTTTGTAGTTGCCGAGCTTGGGGTTCAAGTAGTAGGATCGGTGGACTCAGCTCCGTTTAGAAACCTCGCAGTCTTGGAGCAGTTCGTTTTGGCACTCACACCGGGACGCTTCAAGGCCAAGCCAAGAGCATGCTGCTGGTCTGAGCGATCTCTAACCGGGGTGTGGGTGAAGTGTTTGGTGAATGTAGGGGCCTTAATAATTAGAATGGGGTTTTGGGGAATATTATACTATAGCTATAATAAGGAACCTCCCCCCCCAAAAAAAACAAAGTATGGGTAACCGTTTAGGCTCCTGTATTAGGCGCTCTGGTTGGGGCTTTTATGGAACCCCAAGGCTTGACCCAAACCTGTTGCTTTAGCAAAACATGTTTTTGGGGCTTTGTACAGGATTGACCAAGGGGATACTAAGACCGACTCAGGAGGTCGACAAGCAAACGGGCCTCCGAGAAAACCTGAAAAGGGGTTCTCTGGGCGAGGGAACTGTCAGACTCATGAAACGCCCAAACCAGCTTCGGATTTTGGGAGACGTGTTGGGTGGTGGGACGGGTCTAGTCTAGAGGGCCAGTCTTGTGGCTTCCCAAACCCACCAAATGGGTGTTAGCGCGCCAAACCCCGGAACTGCTCAACCCCTGAGCCACAAAACACTAAATCGCGGCTCTGTTTTGTTTTACCTCCTGCACCCACTACAGACAGACAGTGGCAGTAGGGTTCAGGTTTTCGGAGACATTTTTTTTGCAAAGCACTTTGCTAAGCGCAGCATTGAGGTTGGCTCCAACTGGACTCTATACCCTAGACCCCAACACCCTAACGCGACAAACCGGCGCTTGGGGTTTCAGGGTTTTAGTTCATGGATTTAGGGCTCAAGTTCTGTGCAATGTAGACCCTTGATTCATAAAAAAACACCCCCCGATTTTGTCGGTAACCGGTATACCAGGGATCCGTGGCCTATGAATCAGGGTCTGCATTACCTTTTTCCAGCAATTGCTCAGAGTCTAAGCTCTAACTTCCTCAGGTTCGGCCTGCGTGGTCTTCTCCTGCACGAACTCGATAAGCCTCATCTGTCGGTTGCTGCAAGGTGAGCCAGCTCGGTAGGTCTGAAGACACGGGTCGGCTAGAATCGATACGTACCTTTGCTGAGCCTGTCTGAATGTCTGGTGAACACGACCCAACTCCGAAACCCTGAAACTCTAAACGAAAACCTACTCCCTGCGCAAAGGCCACGCAGCCACATCGAAGCCTTTCAACCAACCCCTTGTAAAGTTCCACACACGACACATGCCCTGCTCACAGCTCACCAAGTCCGGAAACCCCTGCCTCAAATTTATTTGGGAGTCGTAAGCCCTGGGTTCGAAATTCGAATTTCAACCCGGACCCTGGAAGTCCTGGAGCTCAAGGGTACAGCTAAATCCCTGAACCCCAATCCCAAAGGCCCGGGCGAATCGTCTTGTTTCAAGCTCACAGCCTCACTCACAACGCAGTCAGCTAGAAGAGGCAGGCTGTTGAGTGCAGTGGGCTTTAAGGCTTAGGCGGGCATCAGGGCATGAAGTGACCGGACTTTGGACTTGACATGTCTCGTCAAGTTTCACTTTAGAGTCTGCCTTGCGAACTGGCTTCTTTCAAGATGTCAACAGGTGTGCGTGCATGTCTGTATATGCATGCATATGCATGCAACATATGCATGCATACGTGACTCAGTATACTCATGTATGCGAGCATATTCGCGTCCAACTTGCGAAGACGCCACATAAAGGCGCTGTGCCTCTACCTTGCTCGGCCGCGACTCGCGCACGAGCAGACAAAAGTAAGTGAGTCTCCCTGCAATGCTGGACATTCATTTTTGGGGACTATGACTCCGACTCCAGGTTGGCTTAGGCACACGCCATACCTACAATCAGGCCGAAAAATGTTCACCTACCTGCCCAAGCCACGAAACAGCAGTACATGTGAGTTTCGATGTACTATCATAAGAGTAGTCGCCGTCGTTGTCGTCGTATCAGCAGTAGTGCAGGAGTAGTCGTGGTAGCAGTCGTAGTAGTAGTCGTCGTCGTCGTAACAGCAGTAGTTGTAGTAGCAGTCGTCGCCGTAGTTAGTGAATAGTAAAAATGGCACGAAGTCAGTGGTACGTAGAAGATAAAATGTGTTCCTGGGGAGGAGTTCCAGCAGATTCCAGCACCAACGGACGGTGGTAGTGGCAGTCACAGTAGAAACAACAGTAGCACCCATACTAAACAATCTGAGTGGTACGAAGTGTCGCCATCTCCACCACCATGGACCGAACCAACCTGCGGATGATGGCGCTGGAGCAAACAGCAAAAACCGGGACCATGGTTTTGATAAACATCGCATAACCAAAACCATCTTCACTGGCATCATCATCATGATGATGATCATCATCATCATCATCAGCTTCATAGTCATCATCGCCGTCGTTATGATTATCTGCGTGACCCTAAACCCTAAACCCGTTATCGCTTCTGAAACAACAAAATGCAGCGGTTCGGATCTGCCTTGGAGGGCCGAGCGCTGGGTCCTTAAGTGGCTGATATTTCACCGCAGGAAGCAGGGCTTTGGGGTTTACAGTTCAAGGCTTTTAGGGTTTAGGGGAGGTGTGCTGCTATTGCGGTGTGCCTGCCCAGCTTTTAAAGCCCAACAACTTAAGACTGTCACTCTGCTCTCGGGACTTAGGTTTAAGGATGGGTATACAGGACTTCCTGATTGCAGTGCGTTCGGTTGTTCGGTGATGGTCTAAATCCGAAATGCTGTACGTGAACCATCCTGAAACACTAGACCCCACACCGGATGTCTGAAACCCTGAAAATTTGAGGAGTCGAACTTCGCATTTTGGCACGAGAACCTATCGTTGAGCAGAGAGCAGGCTCAACGTTGAGAGTTTCGATTCTTGGGTTTAAGTCCCTTAGCCCTAAACCCCAAAACCCTTCAATGTCAAATTAGACCCCGGCGGCTTGGAGCCTGGAGTGGGCGATTGCTGGTGAAAACCGGACTATACGTCATTAAATTCTACGCCTCTAGGGACTCTAGGGCTTGTTGGGTTTAGGGTTTAGGGCTTCAGGGAACGAACCAACTTTGTGTAGACGGTGATTCGCAAGCTCCACTGGTTTTGCGGTCTATGAAGGACCTATATGAGTAGTTCTCTAAATAAGGGTCCCTTTTAGGGTTCTGCTTATAAGGGTGCAGTACTATTTTGGGGAGGTAAAGAGGGAGCCTAATTTGGAGAACTATCCATATCTCCCTAGACTGGACTCCAAGAAAGGAACTGAATCTGGTGAGTAGGGGTTCAATCGAAGCTGAACGTTGGTTGCAAAACCTATTGGTTGAGTGCAAGGTCTATGCTGCAAACCCTGCTACAACGGGAAAACCCAAAATCGCCGCATTACATTGAACCTATAACTCTAAGACATTCTAAGGCAATACTTTGCTTAATTATAGCAACAATCAGAAGCCGCAAGCAACTAGTAATCATCCTTGTTGCGATCCTGAACTTCAGCAGCACACAATAGAATCGACCGAAACCTCAACCATGAGAACTCCTCAAAACCTTGAACTACCCTAAACCCTAAATCCTAAACCCCTAAACCCCGTTAGCACCTGGGGCTCCTGCGGACACGGAAGAAGACCTTGATGTTGGCAGCCTGAGAAGAGAGAAAGCACTAAAAAAAGGCGCTGACAAAAGGATGCCCCCCCCCCCCCCCCC
>CAJNJA010021797.1:0-29979 GCA_905231915.1 Symbiodinium necroappetens | reverse complement strand
ATGTATGTATGTAGGTATGGATGTGTATGTATGTATGTATGTATGTATGTATGTATGTGTGTATGTGTGTATACAGATAATCAATCAATATACGTATATATATATACACATATACGTACACATACATGTGCACATAAACATTAACAATAGACCAAGAACATATGAATGAATCGGTACGCAGTTAGTTCACAAACGCATGAACGAATAAGTCGGTAGTTACATACATAACTAACTGAATAAATGCATAAATACACAAATCAATACACACACACACATACATGAAGATACGTAATTAAAAAACAGACTGAAAACACAGATGAATATTAAATAAACACCTGCGTGATCAGACAAATAAGTGACCAACAAAAAACCAATGAAATGAAGCTGATAAAACATATTAAATGCACGCATACATACAAATATAAACGCGAATATACATTAACATGAAAGTGATGAAACAAATAAATAAACACATGCCTAATTATATATATATATACACATTGTAGATACATGTTTATGGGTTGCAAAGGATGTCTTCAGGGTGTATTAAGGACCTTCAACCCTAAACCCTAAACCGCCCTTGATGTCGGACTTTAAGGGCGTACTCTTTGGGGCAAGTACCGTTCCTCAACAAACTTGACATCCCGACTCCTAGAATGCCGTGGGTTTAAGGTTTAGGGTTTAGGGGTTTAGGGTTTAGGGGTTTTGGGTTTAGGGGTTTAGGGTTTTTTAGGGTTTAGGGAATCAGTGGGCTGACAGAATTTCAAAAGAAATCTCGACAAAAGAGTTGAGGGATACTGTCGTGGCTTGAATAATTAGGAACAAAATTTAGGGGCCTTAGGGCTTCCTACCGTAAATGTATGAGGGGACCTGTGGGGGCACCATTTCTAAGTGTTAAGGTAGCGGTGTGGGGTTAGAGTTTCAGGGGCCAGGGGCTGGCGTCAATCACCTACAGCTTAAGAGCTCAAGAACTCCACCGGCGCACCCTTGATATAGGGGCCTTAATAGTTAGAATAGGGCTTTTGGAGTTTTTTTCACACAGTTGAAATGCGCACCCAAGGAATAATATTACAGATTATTCAAGCCTTTACATTACATGGCATCAACCATGCAGGATAAATACTTTGAGTGAGGTGTAAGGAGCTCATGATGACCTATAAAGTTCAGGGCTCAAGCGCTTGATATGAAGGGTTCGATCTTCCAACGGCTGGGTTTAGCTTTATCATGGATCAACCTCCGCGAATGGTGAAGATCTTCCTTCTAGAGGTTCAGTAACCCTATACCCTAAACCCTAACCCCGACGTGCAGCGTACGATACGGCGCGTTCGGTCCCAGTAGCCTTCTTGACCTTTCTGTTCACATCCATCTCCTTGCGGAGGAGCCATCGGGAATAACAGAGGGGCCTGAATGCTTAGAATAGGGAAAGAAATAGATTACTAGAATATGATCAATGAACTCTGTGTATAAGGACGTATGCAGATGGTGTGAGCAACTGTTCAGCGCTCTATCTTCTGATTTGTTTCAAGCCATCGTGCTGCTGCTGCTGCTGCTGCTGCTGCTGCTGCCACTCCTACGACGACGACGACTACTACTGCTACTACTAACTACTACTTACTACCACCACTACCACAACTACTACCGCTACCGCTACCACGACCACCACCAAGACTACGACCGCCTTACCACGCTGCAAGGAGCACCCGCGCACGGCCGCGACGTAGACTCTCGTAAAAAGCCTGTCCCCTGAAAGCCAAAAGCCAACTACCCATGGGCTCCATAGTAGTTCCTTTTTGGGATTACCTTATAGGATCCTAAATACAAACCACAAAAAGGAACTACTATGGAGCCTATGGGTACCCAAAGAATTCCCGGCCTTGTCAGTCACAAGGATTTGGGTGTCCACCTGCGAAGCCGGGGGAACGGGTCTAGGGCTAAGGGGTCCGTATGGGTTTTAGGGGTTTAGGGTTTAGGGTGTAGGGTTTAGGGGTTTAGGGTTTAGGGTTTAGGGGTTTAGGGTTTAGGGTTCCGCAGAGGAGTCGTCATTACCAGGGCCTTCGTGACTGTATTACGGAGCCCATGTGGAATTGATGGAAGCCCTCCGCAGTTCATGTGCCTGCTGGCATCGGTCTTCGGCTTTCAGCGGACTCTGACTCAGTACTTCATGCAAAATGTATACTGCATGGTTGTATGGGTGCTTGGGGGAAAACAAACCGGGACCGCAAATACCTTGTATGAATAGTCGGCAGTTAGGGCATCTTGGCGACGGTTAACCTATCCTAGGGCCCAACCACCCGATTCATATGCATACATATTCATATAAAAGCACCTGGGCTTTTTGGGCTCGACAGCACCTGCTACCCTCAACCCTAAACCCTTTATTTCAAAGATTGTCTTATGGAGGGTTTAGTGCCCAGGCCCCCAATGTTGAAATCCAACCCTGAGCCTTAAAGCTCTAAAGCTTTAACGTGGACACCCTGAAGCCCACCCTAAACCCTAAACCCTATGTAAACCTAGTAAGCCCTATAAGCCCAAAACCCTAAACCCTAAATCCCAGAAACCTTGACGATTGAGACATACCGGCGACTGCTGCCAAGATGATGGGGTTTCCCCCACTAAGGCCTTTACTGCGATCCATCCGATGCCACTCCTTAAAGAAGCCATCTTCTTTGCCAAGGCTAAACCCCCCCAAAAAAACCACAAAACAGGAACCGTGAATTCCAACGCCATAACGCCAAGATACTACAAGGTACTCAGCATAAAACACGGAACAACATATCCGAGCCGCTAACGGTCCAAGGACCTACTATCACATACTCCCCAAGGTACTAGCCTACCAAACCACTAGCCTAAAACTCAAGTACAAATGTCTTGGGTGTTGAATCCTTGAAACCCTTCGCCAAGCCTTGAAAAAACCCTTGTCGAAGTCCTTATCGAACCCTTCGGACAAGCCCTAATTGCTCCCGACAAACCCTGGACGCTAAACCCTGAACCCCAAACCCTAGGCCCAACCCCCCAACCCTAAACCCTGAACCCACTAGACCCTAAACTTAAACCGGAAAGCCTGACCCCTAGAACCCTAAACCCTAAAAGCCCTAAAGCCAAAAGCCTGAACCCTTTCGACCCTCAAAAAACCCTGAAATTTGCCTCCAAGCCGTCTCCGGGGCTCTGCAAACGCAAGGATTGCCTCGATTTTATTCGGGGCCTTATAGGGTTGTAGGGTTATAGGGTTTAGGCCTTTAGGGTTTGAGGGTTTAGGGATTTTAGGGTTTAGGGCTTTAGGGTTTTAGGGCTTTGGGGTTTTAGGGTTAGTTTTGGGGCTTTAGGGTCTTAGGATTCAGGGCTTTGTGTTTTAGGGTTTTAGGCTTTGGGGTTTAGGGTTTTAGGGTTTCGGGTTGACTTGGAGGGTCGGGGGACGTCGTAAGTAGTTACTCGATAGACTCATAAGATCTGATAAGTATCATAGCCCATTTAGTGGTGAGGGGTGTTTAGTAAGTGGTTTTGGGGCTTCAGGGGTCTTCTGGGTTTCGGGTTTCCGGCTTAATTATACGACCATGGGGCAGCCGAGGCCCTTTAGGGTTTCGAGTTTAAGATTCCCTTCAAGATGTCCCTTCTTATCGGAGCTAAAAGGGTGCTTTGTGATGACGGGTCTTGTGCAGCATCCTGGCGCAGGAAAACCTCCTGGGTTCCTTTCCAGGCTCCGATAAGGGTACGGCAAGTCGTTTGGTGTCTAGGCGCATCTTTAATGGGACTAGGGCCGATTAGGGTCCATGCACACCTTAAGATACACCCACCTTCAGAGGCAGAAACTACTCTTGTATCTAATCTAAACCAGACATGGACGCCCAACGAGTTTAAGTAGAAAGTTCCTTGACTAGCTCTGGAGGTCTTATTCCCCAAAACAAGCAAAATCACAAGCACTCAAAGCTGAACAGACACCCCAAGGGTCCACGTAGTCCCGCAAAGCTTCTGGTTTTTGATACCCAAATTAATGAACCCTCAAGTTCCTCAAGCCCTATAACTTAGTTGCTGAGTCCAGAAGCTAAAAAAAAGGTACACTTTCAGTTTCATAAGGAGTCCCAAAAAGTGTAAAGTGTAAAAAAGTGTATACTTGCAGTTTGATAAGGAGTCATAGAATCCCAAGAAGTGTAAAGTGTACTCATTCAGTCATTCAGCTACTAAGACAAGAAGGAGTACGGAGAACCCTTATTGACAGAAAGAGTCAAAGGAAATGCTGGGATCCAAGCATTTCGGTGCTTTCGATCTTTGGCACCTTCACTTTAGGCTTTGGGATTTAAGGTGTTTTTTTGTTCGGGTATAAGGTTCAGGGTTTAGGCATTTAGGGGTTTAAGGGTTTGGAGTTTCGGGTCTTCGAGTATTTGGCTGCTTCTTAGGGAACCTAGTTTGAGCTATCATCGTAGGCTTCTTCTGCGGGAACTTAGTTTCAGCTGCCATCGCAGAGCTTCGTAGGGATTTGGTCTGAAATGGTGGTTCATGTAGGGACATAAGGAGCGTAGATAGTTTAAGCTGCCAAAACAGGAGTATCATATGCTTACTACGTATCCGCCGACATCGCAACTTTAAACGAAGCCCGTTAGTAAGCACCCAGACAATCATTATCAAGCTCAGGCTTTTGCAGAAATCAGCGTCCGGGTTTTGGCGGGTTATGGAGTTTGGGGGTTAAGGGTTGAAAGGGCTTACCTCTCAACCCTCATCCCACAACCCAAAAACCCTAAACCATAAGCTTTGAAGAGCTTGGGATGTGGGTAGTTCTCTAACTTAGGGTTCCTCTTTAAGTCCCCCAAAAAAATAGTACGGCACCCTTTGTTAAAAAAGGGACCCTCATAGGGACAACTACTACCCATGTAGGTTTAATGGGCCCCGGGGTTTCCTATCACGGGGTTTCCCAAAGGGTCCTGGGTACTGTTATGGGGCATACTTTCCCAAATCATAATAGTAAGTCCTAATATAGAAACCCTACATTCTACTATATAGGTACTTTGGACCCTTTGGGCTTTGGTGGATCCACGCAAGCGACCTGAAGGTATGTGGGGGGGAACTTTGGTTTCGCGTTGTTGGGGGATGCCCACGGGTTTAAGGGTTTAGGGTGCATACTTTCAGGGTCGGGGGACTTAGTAAGCAGGTAATAAGTAGACTTAATATATAAGTACCCTAAAAGGGGTTCTAAATGGGGCTATGGTACTTGCAGCGATTAAGAGCTACCTGGCAGGTGCCCCGACCCTCCAAGTTTTGATCCCTCAGTAGGCCGCTTGCAAGCCTGCTTCTACGAATCAAGAATCAGCTAAACGCCCCAAGATCCAAACGAACCATTCACTCAGGTAAAAGGCTGTGAAGGCCTGTCGGGGCCCCTTAAACCAACATGGCATATCAGAGTGTTGAGCTTTCTTGGAACCAGGGGATGGTATGTATACCCATCGGGGTGTGGGCGTAGGGTTGCGGGGCTTAGGGTTCAGGGTTGAGGCTTAGGTCTATTATAATACAATACCGCCAAAAATCTTCTTCGGACTGATACGCTAGTGCAAGCACTAGATGTCGATAACCGGTCATGGCAAAAGTAGAGCGATAGTAGCAGTATTGTGAGAAGGGAATGGTTGTCCCTAAACCTTAAGCCCTAAGGGTCCAAGTGTCTAATAATCATATACTCTTCTGAAAATACTAACCTACAAAGCTACCATCCGTAACCAAAGTATATGATTATTAGGTCCTTTGGACCCTTAGGCTACTGACTGGCAGGTGGACAACTCACAGTAAATGCTCCTCAAACCCGTAGAAGGAAACCTCCATTCTCTCTCTTGTTTAAGGTTATTTAGGTATCTTTGAAATAAGGCTTTTTAAAGGGTTTAGGGTTTAGGGTTTAAGGTCTAGGGTTCAAGGTTTAGGTTTCGTTGAAATAAGGCGTTTTAAAGGGTTTAGGGTTTAGGGTGTAAGGTCTGGGGTTTAAGGTTTAGGTTTCTTTGCAATAAGGGATTTTTTTAAGGGGCCTGAGTAAGGGTTCAAGTTATCCCACCAAAGAGCCCCAAAACCCCAAGGACCCAAACCCTAAACCCTAAGTCAGGGCTTAACCCGAAGGGTCCAAATACCTATTCAACATATACTCTTCTGCATACTAACCTACAAAACTACCATCCATAACCAAAGGTCGACCCGTACCCTTAGCATCAAAATAGCCCAAAAGCCTTATATAATAGGGCCTTTGGGCCCAAAAGCCTTAAAATATGAGTCCTTTGATGGTAAGGGTTAGGGTAAGGTAACCCACCAAAACCCCAACCACCATCCGTTACCAAACGTCCTTTGGACCCTTAGGGTAAGGTAACCCACCCCTAAACCCTAAACCCTTAGTCAGGGCTTAAGGTAACCCTCCTCAATACCTTGACAGAAGGCCGTGGACGGAAGACGCTTATTCTGCTTCGAGCAGGCAGTTCGTATATAGGGCTTGTAAAAAGACTCATAGCTTGGGTTTTCTGGTGGAAGCCTGTCAGCCCGTCTGCTCTTCGAAGCTTCCTTTACTCATCTCCACAGCTCTTTTCCAATCTTCCTCTTTCAGCACTCGAACGGCTAAGCCAGCTTTCTTCAATCTCTTTTCGCTTGGCTCCAAGCCCTCCATCAACTTGTGCCCTGAGACGTTTATGCATTCCTCGCATTCTGGCGTTAAAGAGAGATCCATAATCCCTGGAAGGGAGGCTGCGATGGCTGTTTTGTAGAACTCCTGAGTCCACTCTGAGCGGCCATAGTGACACATCAAAGTGTCGATAGTGGGAGGCTGGATCTTCACTCCATCTTCGTTTACTCCTCCTTCGTAGAGATACTTCTCAGAGCTGGCTTGTCAGGTCTTCATCGAGACTGTAGAGGAAGGTAGTCTGAGCCAGACTTGCAAACCCACCCCTAAACCCTAAACCCTAAAGTAACCCACCAAAATTCCAACTGCGCCTGGAGCCCAAATCTCTCGAACTGCTCGGCCGCCAAGGAATGAAGGTTCCTTCTCAAACACGAAAACTACAGAAATAGTCTTACTATTGTTGTTATAAAGTATTATGATGGTTGATATGAGTATTACTATTATTATTATTAATATTGTTGTTATTATTATTATTGATATTACTACTATCTGTATTACTGTTATTGTTCCAATTATCATGGTTCGGGCTTTAGGGCATGAGGACGTTGGAGGGCTTGAGTGGCAGGAGCCTGCAAAATTTTGGAGCTTTCAGGATTTTTCGGCGGTATCAGATGCCAGGGCGGTTTCGGACAGCAGGGTGTCTGGTCGTGTCCTGTGATCCTGCTCTGCCTTCAGACAGTCAACAACACAGCCGTTTCGTGAGATCCCTAGACCCTAAACCCTAAACCCACTAAAATCAAGAAACCGTAAAACACAACATTGAAAGATGCCAAACAAAGAGAATTGAACTGTCCGATACAAAGAATAGAAGCCTGAATAAGTACTAGTGCTACTGCTTAACCCTAAACCCTAAGCCCTAAACCTTAAACCCTAAACCCAAACCCTAAACCTTAAACCCGAAACCCTAAACCCTGGACCCTAAACCCTAAACCCAACACCTTAAGCCCGAAACCCTAAACCCGAAACCCTCTAAACCGCAGACCCTAAACCCTAACTTCGACTCAGAGGTCCTTCTCAGACTTATTTCGGAGTACTACCACCCCTAGGCTGCGGCTCCGAGAAGCTTCTGGAGTCCATGTGCAGGTTTCTTCGAATCGGGCGGTAGTTTGCACGCTGCTGCAAAAACGTTGCCGTTCTCATGCTTTGCACGCCTCTCAGACCATCAAGTTGTCCCTGATCTACAATGCTCATGTTCTGGCGGCGCTTGCATTGTAGAGCGGATCGAAACAAGGCAAATGTGAGAAGACGCCTGATGCCACATGCACGGAGCTTCCCACAATTCAACGGATCTGCGTACAGATCCAAGCAGGCATCAAATGGCACAAACAAGGTCGACTCAACATCTGCTGCATGGACAGGCGACTATACTCTTCAAGCTACTCAGAACGCTTGTGCTGGGCCTTTGAATCCACCGTATGGCAGGTACAGTGCTACTCGAGCAAGTCATTCAGGAGCAATGTTGACGTGTATCCATTGGCCGCGCCGACCTTAGCATGGAGTACTTGGGGGGTTAGGGTTTAGGGTTTAGGGGTTTAGGGGTGTAGGGTTTAGGGGGCCATTGGGGGGTCCTTAAGGTAAGGATCCTTTATTCTATCCACCCAACTCCCACAGCCTTGACGCTTATACTGAGGCTGCTGCTCCCTCGCATCTCTAAATCTGGGCAGGCGGCCTAGTTCTTTGCCAAGAACCCCAATTCTAAGCGGCGTCTGCATACACTGCTATTGCGTCCCTCCTTAACAATCAGGGGAGCCCTAATAATAGTGTACTTCTAACTCCAAAGTCCTACATGCCAGGATGCTAGCCCAGGCTAGGGCTAAAGGAAATCCCCCCTGGAACCCTCTTGGCGGCGCTTTGACGCGTCTACCGTGCTACGGATGCGATGACAAGTTCACTACAGCTTTGAACCTGGTGTCTCCGTTTGCTTCCTGAAAACCCTAAACCCTAAACCCCCTAAACCCTGAACCCTAAAACCCTAAACTCTAAACCGGGTTTAGGGTTTAAGGTTCCCCGCCTGTGGTAGGGGCCGCAGCAGAGAACTGCTTCCCGCTTTCCTGGCATCGCCGCCATCGCTGTTGGGGCGGGTGGTTTTATGAAGTTTGCCAGCAAACCTTCAAAGCATGAGCTAACTATACAGGATTTCATGCATGCATATAAGGCCTGGGGTATGTTGAAGACATTTATATGGGGACTGTAAAGGGGCATTACAGGAAAACTCAGACAAGACTGCTTGTTGAAGCACGCGTTGGCTAATCTGGGTAAGCCCCGAGCTGCAAAACTCCAAACCCTGAGCCCTAAGCGGTCGCACCTTCTGGTTGCACATCCCGAGTTGTAAGACCCGGTAGGCACAAAACTCTATTTTGCAACTTCCTAACCCAAGAATCCCTAATCCAAAACCGTAACATCCTAATCTCCCTACAGCCTTAAAGCCAGGTAAAAAGGACGCGCCGACAGATGGCAAACCTCCAGCCAGAGCCAAAACATCCCCAACGTGCATGATGGAGACCACCACCTCCGGCGCCGGCTGTCTATGGCTGGCTTTGCTGGGTTTAAGGTTTGCGTGTAAGGGGCTGGAATGTGGGGGTTTGGGGCTCTCTAGAGGGTTTCTGACTGGTTTTTGTTCTTTTCTTGCAGACCTTTTGCATAAATTGTGTAAGGGCCAAAGGGTCTAGCACCCTGCCCATGACAAGGGGAAATGGGGATCATAACATGGGCTACGGATGCTGCCCACCAGCAGCAACAACCGCGAAGAGAGGGATGTTGGGCTCGAGGCCGAACCAACAAATTACTCAATCACAGGCTGAATACCCCCGTATGAAGGACTGCTGAAGTCTCTCCTGCATACCACCCTAAGGGTCCATGTAGCCAAATAGATATACATAGGCCCCAAAGTACCCAAATAGGGACTACCTTAAGGCCAAAGTATATCTATTTGGATACATGGACCCTTAGGGCCATGCAGCGGTCCGGCTGGAGCATGGGATTTTAGGGCAGGGATGAAGGCTCGGATCTTCGCGAATGCAGTAGTCTGACTAGTACTACGTAGTTACTACGACTTACACCGTACTAGTACCAGTACTGTACTCCTACTATGACGACGACGACGACGAATGATAATAACCACAATACTAATACTACTGAAAATAGGAACTGTGCTAATTGCATTAACACTGGAGAGCCACACAAATCACAAGAAAGACGAGTTACAGTGGAGATAGCAGGGCAAATTACAAGAAACACGAGTTACAGCAGTCTGAATGCACCTACACATAGGCTCCATAGTAGTTCCTTTTTGTGGTTTGTATTGAGGATCCTATAAGGTCATCCCAGAAAGGAACTACCATGGAGCCCATGGGTAGAATGAAGACTCTCCTGCTCCGAGCCTGTGCTGCAGAGTCCAGGGTCTCTCCTTCGGGCAGTGCCTTGCGGATCGCCTCTGCAAACCGCCGTGGAAATGTCGGGAGACCAATGCCCTTTTTAGGGTTTAGGGTTTAAGGTTCTATAAGGGTACTATAAGGTTCCTTATTAGGGTTTAGGGTTTAGGGTATAGGGTTCTATCAGGGTACTACGGTTGATGATGTAAATCCTGTATTACCCCATAACAAGGAATACGCCATAATTCCCATAGTTTAGGGTCATTTTGGTAGTGCAGGATGTCTATCATCAAGAGTAGGTCAAGGGCCTCTAAGTACCAAGCACTGACATTTGAGGCTAAGGCTTGGTGTTCGGTTTTGTCTGCCCTGAGGTGTACCAGACCCTCCCGAAGCCACCCTCAATGGAGGCCACATGCTGCGTAACCAGCCCTTTCTATAGAGGCCTTCACAATGAATGGGGTCTGTTTGGGGTCACGGGGGATACGAGACGTCGAGTCAGAGTCACGTGGAAAGAGGGGCAGATTTTGGTCTTTGGAGCCCCGGACAGTGCGTGCTTGTGGTCCCGAAATTGAGAGGTTTCAGAGTTTGCTAAGGAACGTTCAGCGTAGAGAGCTGGTGCCATGCATGTCCGCGATGACTCTGCGCTGCCTTCGGAATTAAGGATGTTCCTTGCGGGCTTTAGTCGGGGTTTCAAGCCGGGTTTAGGGTTTAGGGTAAATCAGGGTTCAGGTGTGGGATGTGAGGTCTACTTGTTGTTGTTCCAGGCCTGACGGATCAGACTTCAGTTTCGGATGCTGTGCTCAGGTTTCATTACCCAATTCAACCCCAAGCCATCCAGGCAGAAACTCGGCTGAATGTCGTCTGGACTCTGAACCCTCAACCTACCTAGACCCTAAAAGATAATTGCTGCTCGGCTATCCTGTTAACTGTTGCAACAGAGGAATCATCCTAAACTACACTGAGACTAGCAGAGCAAAGAAGACAATACAATCTAAACCTAAACCGCCATTGCTAGGATGCACGGCTTAGCCCAAAAGCAATCGTCGCCTCCAACGAGCACTGCCGTCCTGGTGTGCAATGACAGTCGGACATCCTACATTCATGATACACGCAAACCAGGTTCTACAAGTTAGGCTATATGATTTAGGTTTACTCTGCCATGATATATACTTCCTCAGGCAATCAACAGCCAGTCCCCTAGAGGGAGGGTACCTGAAAACTTTGGCCCTGGTTGTGAGTCCCTTCTGATAATTCCTCGAAACCTTCGGGTTCCTACATTCTGAAACCCTCAATGTCGAACCCTAAACGAATAATTATGGCCCTGGCAAACCGGGGTAGGGCTTCCGGCTTGGGGAGAAACCCCTCCAAAATAGTATAGGCACTTATTAAGGCTCCTATATTACTCTGTATCCTAAGCTCTGAACATCCCATTCACTCGCCCTTGCCCTCCCATCAACCCGCAGACCTGGGATATATAAGTGCGAGCAACTACAGTAAGTAGTATTTTTCGTCCATATCTACATTCCCCCCCAACCCTGCTCTAGGACATTCAGGCCAATATGATGTACCCATATCATTCTAGAAGCCTTACAAGACCCCATTATGGGGTCTTGTAAGGCTTCTGGCCGTACACGCTCGAGGCCCACTGCGAACCCTTACCACAGTGAGACCCAAACCCATCCAAACTCCAACTTGCGCCTGTAACCCTTGTTGGTAGTAATAACCCAAACACTTCACGACTACGACTGCGCTACTAGTACTTGCTACTACTACCACTACTACTACCGCTCCTACTATTACTACTACTACTACTACTACTACTACTACTACTACTGCTCCTGCTCCTGCTGCTGCTGCTGCTACTACTACTACTACTACTACTACTACTTCTACTTAGCCTCTACATCTGCCACTACTACTACTATTACCGTACGTTCCTGGATCTTCTACCCCTGAACACTAAACCCTAAACCCTAAACCCTAGCCCCTGAACCCTAAACCCTGAACCCTAAACCCTGAACCCTAAACCCTAATCCCTGAACCCTAAACCCCTAAAACCCTGAACACCGAAGACCACTAGTACCTTTAAGACCCAGTCTCCCTAAGCCCCAGTCCGGTGTTGATAACGGAGGTCCAGTAGTCGGACGGTTGAGACAAGATGGCCTTGTGGGGTTTAGGTGCTGGGGTTTAGGGCTTAGGGTATTTCGCGGGTTTTTAGGCGGCAGTGTGGCTTCCAGATCATGGTGGACCATCAAGGATCGTCCTACGGCTCTTAGTTTTTTCTTGCAGCGAGATCATCAGTGTTGAATAAGGGTTGCACGAGGACTCCTAGGGCTCTAGATACAGATCTTTGTCATAGCTTTTTGTAGAAAGTTTTATAGTGTTGTAAATCCCAAAGGGTCCTAGGTACTGTTATGGGGGATACTTTCCCAAATCATAATAAGAGTTCCTAATATAGAAACCCTACATTCTACTATATAGGTACTTTGGACCCTTTGGGAATAGGACTCTGGAGATGCTTCTTTTGTGTTTCGGCGTCAGACGACTGTCCATCTCGTCCAACGCAGCAGGGTCTTTGGATTTCGGGAGCCCAAAACCCGTAGAGCTGCGGGGGGCCCGTACTTGAAGGGTCGGGGGACTTAGTAAGTAGTCATTTTTTCATAGACTGATAAGATCTTAATAAATATCACGTCCCCAAGTAGGATCCCTGGTAGGGTATGTATATGTGTCTAGTTATTGCCTAACTGTTAAGTCTTTTCGGGGTTTAGCCTGGGGCTGAGGTATGAGGTCGGAGAGCTTTAGGATTTCGTGCACTCTGTAGGGCTAGCGTTTAGGGTTTAGGGCTTAGGGTTTGGGGTTTAGGGTTTAGGGGTTTAGGGGTTTAGGGGTTTAGGGCTTAGGGGGCTTAGGTTTGAGGGTTTAGGGCTTTGGGTTTGGGGTTTAGGGTCTGGGGTTGTCTATACAGCAACTCGTAGATAGTTTTTTGGGGATACCTATACTGTAGTCAGCAGACGGAAGCTGTATAAGGAAGAGTCTGCTCTCTATGGTCCATGATGAGAAATTTAGGATTTAGGGTCTAGGGTTGTCATGTTGAGAAAAGTCAGCCCCAAAGGACAACCAAGGAAATATGACTCGTCATAAGACGCTCCTGGCCTCCGACTTCCCCTTCTCGGGGGCCTTGCCCTTGGCCTCCACCGAGCCCTTCGCCCGGCCGTTGCTCTTGGCCTCCGCCGGGCCCTGAGCCCAGCCTTTGCTCTTCCCCTCCTCCGAGCAAGCCTTGCTCTTTCCCTCCGCCCAGCCCTTTGCTGGGTTTTTGCTCTTTCCCTCCTCCGAGCCCGGGCCCTTCTTGCCCGCCGCCGGGCCTTTGCCTCCTTGTGCCCCGCCTCCGGGCCTTTGCCCGAAACAAGTACAGTCAATCGTCAATGACCCAGGAATTGAGGGTTCATGTGGTCGAACGACAGCAAGCAACCACAAGAGCGAACCCTAAACCCAAACCCTTATAAACCCTAAACCCCTCAACCCTAAACGGCCCTAGCCATAAAAGCTTTGACAGAAGGTGGAACCTCAAACACATCCCTCGAGGCTAAGGTAGCAGGGCCAGCCTTTTTCGAGCAACACATAATTTTGGCCCGAATCGCTTCCTAGCTTCCTACTTGGTACTGTTGAGGCCAATGTTCAATGTCTGTGCTATTTCGGGCTCTTGAACCTAAGCTCGAAACCCGTAAACCCTAAATCCTGCCAAACCCTAAACCCTAAACCCTACACCCAAAACCCTAAACAAGCCCATCAAGCCGCCTCACCCTGCCAGAGGACCTGCACCTCAAGATGTAAGGTCTAGGAACTAGGGCTTAGGCATGAGGTTGAGCGTTTAGAGCCTAGGTAGCCCAGGGGTTGTTTAGATTTTCGGGGCGGATGTTCAGGAAACTAGGTTGAAAGTACACGGAACTTCGGACTATTAGTTCAAAAGGGTTTAGGGTTTGAGCTGAAGGCTTCGAGAAGTTCAGGCCCACAGCCTGTGCAAATGCGAGGATGTAGTGTAGGATTCGGACAATTCTCTTACTGCATAGTCTTGGAATAGACAAGTCAACTCCAAACCCTAAGCCCTTGAAGGAACCCTAAAATTTGTCTTTTGGGCTTAGCTTCGGAAGTTTTTCCGGCTCTGAATAGCTTACTCAGCCTGGGTAGTTTGCTGCCCATACTAGACCTACTTGTTATACTTTAAGGTTATGTAGGGATTATAATACCCCAACAAGCTTAAAGGTTACCTTCTCTACTACGAAGTAGAAGTACCTCAGGTGAAGCTGAATGACAACGAAAGAGATGTTTAAACATGACAGAGGTTGGGACAGACACGACTGGCCAAAAAGGCTCTACTATACTACAATGATGGACTTACTCTCCAAGAAGCAGTAGTGACAGAGTGCCGTAGAAGTACGTACGGTCCCTTCGTGCCCAGCCCATGACGGCAGCATATAGCTCCAAAGCAAAACTCGAGTGGGGTGTCCATTCTACCTGCTACCCAGTTTGAACAGGGATTCTTCCGTCCAGACAAAAAATGAGGACATCAGAGGAGGACTCGGTAAGTAACATCGGGTCCGTAACACATAGAACAAGGAGGGTTGTGGGGTGTATTATGACGACAGCCATAAGAGAAAACCGTCAGGAATGGTGTTATTAAGTTTCCCAACCCGACATTATGGAGCTCCAGACAACGGAGCCCGCCCAATTATACACCGAAAGGCAACGCTCGCACTAAAGAGCCCCTGCACTCCGAAATCCACCCTAAACCCCAAACTCTCAACCCTGAACTCCAAACCCGAACCAACCCCCAAATCCTCAACATAAACCCTAAGCCCTCAAGCAGAAACACCAAACCCGAACCAAACCCCCAAATCCTCAACATAAACCCAACCCTCAACCCTAAACCCGAACAGAGGAAAACACTGAGCCTCGACTTTGATCGCCCTCGACTCGAAAACCCTAAAACCCAAACCCAATGTGGGGTTTAGGGTTTAGGGCTTTAGGGTTTAGGGTTTAGGGCTTTAGGGTTTAGGGTTTCCTGAACAACTGATATCAATACTTATTCCCTAGGACAGAAAACCGATTCTGATTATGCAGGCCCGTCTTTTTGAAGGCACTGGCGACCAACATATGCAGAACACTGCCTTGCAGATCCCAGAAACCATCAACCTTTTCTATAGGGCACTAGAAAACAAAATCCTGAATAGTTCATACGCACATACAACTAAAGCGGTAAACAAACAAACAAACATATCCTTCCAAAACGCCATCCAATCATATAAAACCCTGTACTGCAACACTCCTTAAACAATCCATAAGAACGTAGCTGCTGAGTTCATGAGCCAAAAAAATGTACACTTTCAGCTTCATAAGTAGTCAACTTATCCACAAGACGTGTTAAGTGTATTCTTTCAGCTACTAAGAAAACCCATGCAATCCCTGTCAGACCCTAAACCCTAAACCCTAAAATCCCGAAGCCTTTAAATGCCAAAACCCTAACAGCCTAAGCTCTGAACCCTAAACCCAAACACCTAAACCCAAAACACCTAAACCCTAAATAAATCCTAAGCCCTGAACCCTAAACCCAAAACACCTAAACCCCTCGCCTCCTCCATGAGCTTCGGGTCCAAAGAGCGAAGACCGTGCCTCGTGTCTTGAGAGAAAGGTTCTATGGAAGTTTCGGGGTTTGGGGCTGGGCTCCAGGGTTGATACGTTTAGGGATTTAGGGCTTAGGGATTTAGGGATTTAGGGTTTAGGGATTCAGGGTTTAGGGATTTAGGGATTAGGATGTAGGTGTTGATGGCGCAATTGAGGGTTTAGGGTTTGGGGGCTTTGGGGTATGAGGGCTTCGGGGTTTGGGTTTCGGGCTTCAGTGTCCTAAAAAGGGCTCGAATATGTCAGGGTGCTGAAGCGGTTCTAACCTAGGGCCAAAGATTCTCTGTCCGGGGCTCCATCTGCCTAAGCCATGGGCTCCAGAGTAGTTCCTTTATCGGGACTACCTTATAGGATCCGAAGTACAAACCACAAAAAGGAATGGAGCCTATGGGTAAGCCCAGGGAGCTTCGCGCCTTGGGCCTTCCTTCAAGGATTTCGGGGTTGGAGATTAGGGTTTAGGGTTTATGGTCTATAGGGATCAGGGTTGAGGAGATTGAAGTTCAGTAGATAGAGTTGGGGGTTTCTTGATGGACGGCGCTTCAAGATTTTTGCTGCTGTTTCCGTCCTCGTCCTCGTCGTAGTCGTAGTGGTAGCGGGTAGCCTATGCCCTAAACGTTGAACCCTAGGCCCTAGGCCCTAAACCCTAGGCCCGAGTTACCCTAAGCCCTATAAGCCCTGAATCCCTCAATTGAAGACTTTACACCGAACCCCAAACAGCACACACCCAAGATACTTGTTCATAATCCTACTCTCACCGGCTTTGCTACAGGGTTTTATGAGGTTCTATCAAGGGTCGACTGGCGAAGTGTTTTGGATTTTCAGTCTCCGGCAGGAACAGGTTGTAGAAGCCCTTGACGCAATCAACCTGAGCGGCTGGTACTTGGCGGGTCGGGGGGCTTAGTAAGCAGTTATTTTATAGACGGGTAAGTATCAGAACCCCAGCTCTGATCTCTTTTGGGGTGCTGATACGGTTGATGATATATATCCTGCAATACCCATAATAAGGAATATACCATGAATTCCCATAGCTTAGGGTCCTCAAGGTAATGCAGGATATATATCATCAACAGTAAGTCTACTTATTGAACCTGCTTATACTGGGCCTCCGAGCCTTCACAGAGAGGGCTTTGGGCGCAGGGCGTCGGTTTAAGGTGTAGCGTCTTCTGATGGCTTAGGTTTGGGGCTTTGGGTTTTGGGAGTGGGATATTCCGGGCTTTGGGATTAGGGAAAAAAAGAGAAACCCTAAACCCTGAATCCTAATCCCCACATCCTAAGCCCTGAACCTCCTAAACCCTGAACCCTAAACCCTGCACCCGAAACCCTAAACCCTGAACCCTAAACCCCGCACCCCAAACCATGAACCCTAAATCCAGGACTGGGCTTTCAAAAAGGATGGCGCGCAACGCACCGCAGGCTTCGAAGACCGGCCCTGAGGTTAAATAGTCGGGCCTCAGGGCCTCAGGGATCCAAAGGGGGCTTTAACGGGTTCCTTTAAGGGTTCCTGCACTACGGGGGTTCCTTATATGGGTTTAGGGCTTAGGTTCTATAGTCGGGCCTTAGGAGTTGCTTGAAGGGCTCCCTTTAAGGGATCTACGGGGGTTCCTTATATGGGTTTAGGGATCCAAAGGACCTACTAGTCAGGTACCAGTACCTGGGTTAAGGATTTTATGAGTACGTCAGAAGAGTATAGGAGTATTGGGATACTTGGACCCTTGGGGTATAGAGTTAGATGCACCTGATCATGCGTGATAAGTAAGATGACTTCTAGGACCGAGGCCTGGTACGCCTTTCAGGTTGGGAGATGCTTGTTGACCATGCCCCGGTATCCTGACCAGCGGGCGTTGGCCTTTTTTTGCGCGTTCGCCAGCTTAAGGCATCGAAAAACTGGAGTTTTGGGGCCTGGTCTTTGGCCGAAGATTGGGTTATGGCCATGTTAGTGGCCCCGCAATCTTGGACCGTGATCTCGCATTGTCTGAGGAACAAGAGAAGACATGCCGCGTAGGTCAGGAGGTGAAAAGACCATCTGTCTCCCCTCAGTGCTAGGAGAGCAACGGAGCGCACGTCTCCGATTGCCTATCGTGTTTTGAAGGGAGAGACCAGGCCTTGGGGCTTGTGGAGAACTTTCAGGTCGTCGAGGAACTCGCGTATCTACTAAAGATTATGTCTAGGTTCCTCACCACATCTCCTGACTCCTTGCTAAGAGTTCGAAGGAGACACCAACATGACAAGGACACTAGGGCTCTGCTGGGGGACCTAAAGAAGACTCACGTCATGAGACCTCCAAAACCAACTCCTGAACCTTAAATGCCGAGCCTCTTATAACCACCGGTTAAAGGAAACTACAGGTGGGGAGTTTAGGGTATATAGGGCTTCTATAAGGCTTCTAGAATGTAGACCTTCTATAAGGCTCCAAAAACGGTAACTACCCACCTGAAAATGTCCTAGAACTGGCCTGCCTGAACAATAAACCCATAAACCGGTATCTTCGGGTTGTGGACTTCGACTCTTACGGACTTCAGGGGCCTCACCACGTAGCACCCTCTTTTCTGGAGACCTTTATGTAGGGGCCTCGGAATACGGATATGCTATGATGATTATGTTTTAGTGATGCTATCGACTAACACGGGGAAACATGTCCATTTGTTCTATCGCTATCTAATATCTTAGGCCCTCCTGGGGAGTCGGACAGAGCCACCCGCCGCGCCGAGACACTTCGCGCTCCAATCCTCTCGATGTCCCATGAGTAGGAGCTAAGATTAGGGGGGAACCCTTGGGGATGTAGACCCTCTCAATAAGGCTGTCCCTTTGAAGAGAGCCATAAGTAGGGTTAAGAAGAGTCCCCTTTAATGGGGTCTCCCTATAGTACCTCCCAAATTTGAGGTTTCAGACTCAGGGGCTCTTCGTGTCAGGGTTTGGGGTTTACTTGGAGGGTCAGGGGACTTAGTAAGAAGGTAATAAGTAGACTTCTAAGTAAGCGAAAAGGGACTCTAAGTGGGGTTATGATACTTATAAGTCTGGAAAGTAACCACATCTTAAGTCCCCCGACCCTCCAAGTAGGGTAACCAACATCCTCAAACCAAACGTACAGGGTCCAAGCACAACGACTGTCTTAGGTCCCCAAAAAACCTATGATTTGAATAGGTTGCTGGTGCCTGAAAGCCTGAAACCCCTCTCTACTTCGATTCTCAACTCCTGGTCCCGGTCAACCCCGAACCGAGGCTCTAAACACTAGGCACTACGCCCTAATGAAACAGCAAAATGAATCCTGAACCTACGGTCTCCTTAAGGTAATGCAGAATTTCGATCATCAACCGTAGGGAAACCGGAACACCCTCGGATGCCTCGAGCCAGAGCACCCGATGGCCGTCTGCGGCGCGTAGTCGCTCTAAGACCTGACCGGAAGCGAATCTGGGTTGGGTTTAGGGGTTAGGGTTTAGGGTTTAGGGGTTTAGGGGTTTAGGTTTAGGGTTTAGGTGATGAAGGAGCTGTATTTAAGCTACCATGATGGGGAAGGATAGTAAATAACAGGGCTTCATTATTATAGCAGAAGGAGCTTTATTTAAGTTACCATGACGGGGAAGGATAGTAAATAATAGGGTCTCATGATCATAGCGACTTAGTTTAAGCTCCTGAACAGCAACCCAGGAGTTAGATCAGAGCGGAGGATGGGCTCGGGGTTTACGGATCATAAAGGGAGGATCCATTGAGCAAGTTGTTGAAAAAGGGCTCTTTTTTTCCAGGGTAGATGTTGTAGGGCCCAAGTGAAGGAAGGGTTTTGCTATGAAAAACGATTTTTTAAACGTTTAGGTGAATGTATATTTGGGTTGTTGTGAACCGATTTATGGATCCATTCCCAGGGCATATATACTACTACTATGGAATTCGGTCCGCGCAAGCCAGCATTATGATGGTCTTGTAGTTCTCTAAATTAGGGTCCCTTTGGGGGTCCTTTTTATAAGGGTGCCGTACTATATTGGGGACCTAAAAAGGGACCCTAGTTTAGAAAACTACCCATGTAAGGGCTCAGGGGATTCAGTGTTTAGGCCTCATCGGTATCAGAAGAGTATTTGGGTGTGTGAGTGTAAGGCTTAGGCTGTTAGGGTTCCGGGTTATGGCTTTTTGAGGATTCAAATGATCATAGTAGAATTATGAGATAACGCTAAACCCTAATTAAACCATAAACCCAAGACTACACACGTGGGGGTTGTAAGCTTTGGTAGTCTAGGTTCTGCAAGGCACTCAAAGGTTGAGGGTGTGGGGTTGAGGTTTAGGGTTCAGAGGTTTAGGGGTTTTGGTTTTAGGTTTTGGTCTTTGAGTTAGGATAACTTTGAGGGGTGTCGTGTAATGTTTGAAGGTTTAAGGTTTAAAGTTTCGGGGTTTTAGATGTCGCGCTGTATGTTTAGGTTAGGGCCGAGGGGTCAAGGTTAAGGGATTTATTGCTTAGGAATGACGGGCTTAGTGTGTTTAGGCTTTGGGCCTTGAGGGTTTTCGGCCTTACGATGGGAAACAACGCAGGCACACGCAGCCCTACCTCCACACTAGGCTACTACTACCCTCGAGTCGCCACGCCGAAGATTGCTTGCAAGACAGCATTTGCTGCATGAACCCGAACGATGTACAATTATTCGCACGTGATTACAAACAATACATATGTGTATATGTATGTATGTGTATATATATATATATGTATGTATATTTATATTTATATTTATATCTATATCTATATCTATATTTATATTTATATTTATATTTATATCATCTCTGCTGGATAAACTCTGCCCGCCCATCATGGCCTCGAGGACATCTGATAGGCGAACATACCTGGCCGGGCAGTCTGCATCAATCCGGAGCAAGTCGTAGGGTGTTTGGGAAGCAAGAGCAAGCGCCCCATGTCCCGGACCATGGGCCCTTGATAGGCTCGGAAACCCTACAACCCTAAAGCCCCCAGACCGTGAGCCTTTGAAGTTCCCAAAACACCGAAGCAAACACAAGTCTGTCGTTGATGGCTTTAATTAACTTTGGCCCCTATCTTCAATATTTTTAGCACCTCGACTTAAAACGTTGGCCCCATAAACTCTGAACTCAGTTTTGGGCTCACTTCATGCCGCAGCAAGCTCGAAATCGACTGGTCAACACATAGATTCCAAACTTAGGGTTTGCATGCACAAGGAATATAGGGATTTCAAATTTAAAGCCCCTACCACGCCCTTACGGGCGCTCTGGGGACACAAGGCCCACTGTTCCAAACCTAAACGAAAGGTCCTAACATAATGTAAGGCCGTAGTATGCAGAGATCGAGACAGCAACTAAAATATCGAGCCAACGGCTGATTCAGCGGGCAGCTGGCCAGAGCGACCACCGGATCTAGAAAGTGAAAGCCCCGCTTGAGAAAGGTTGGGGGGTGTCCTTAAACAATATATGCCTATGTATACTCTCCATAGTAGTTCCTTTTTGGGGGTTATAGTGGCCTTTAGGATCCTTCATATAAAGTTGGTTAACTTAAGGAGCCAAGGGAGACTCTAGGTAGGGTCCCTCTCAATGAAGTCCCTTTTTAAGAGAGCCATAAGTAGAGTTAAGAAGGGCCCCCTTTAAGGGGGTCTCCCTAATACTATACTTACCTAGGATTAACCTTGAGGACCAGAAAACCCTTAAAAGTAAAGGCCCTCTACCCTTATACTATGAATCCCTATATGGTGTATATGAACCTTAAACCCTTTTAGGGTTCATTTCGTCTTTAAGGAACTACATAGGATCCCAAGATCAAGGCCCTTTGGCTTGGTCTGATGTTAAGCTTTCAGAGCTCGCAGGTGGGTTTAGGGTTTGGGGTTTAGGGTGTGACGCCGTGCACAAAGGGGAGGCCTAGGATGTTTGAGTGCGCCTATCCCGGATGAGGGCTGGGGTTTAGGGTTTTAAGGCTCAGGTTGCAGGGCTTTCGGGATTTAAGGTTGACCCTTGCTAAACATCTGAGTGCAGATCCTAAACCCTATATAAACCCCCAAACTTAAACCGCGAACACAAGTTCGGAACATCTTGGGTTCCTTTTTGGGATTACCCTATAGGATTCTAAATATAAGCCCCAGAAAGGAGCTACTTAGGGGTCTATGGGTAGGAGTCATAAGTTCGAAAGCCACGCGGCTTTCTGAAAGCTCCTGTGCTGGATGAGCTCCTTCCCAGACGCTGCTTCACGATGGAAACCTCAACAAAGAGGGCAGCTCTAGAGCAGCTCCAGAGCGCCATGAGTGCTGAAGGTCAACGCCGCCCTGCATGCGCGCCCACTTCTGGGCGGCCGCCCCGTGCGAAAGAAGCCTTTAATTAGACGACTATAGGCCTGGTTACGCGCAATTTCTGGGCATGTGATAGCGGCAGGGGTCGCTGGAATTGAACCCAAGTTCTATTCTATACATATATGTATATATGTTATATGATACTATGATTATACTAAGGAGCCCCATAAAATAGTAGAGGTAATATACACCCTGCAAGACAAGCGAGCGAAAGGCAGACTGCGAAGGCATCGGAGCGAAGACGATGCTCAGCTTTGAGTCCTGGGTTAATTTCAAGGGTCTGAGCAGCTCCATGGTTTAGGGTTGAGAGCTTGAGGTGTCGGCTTTACCACAGTTTGGACTTACTGTTGATGATCGAAATCCTGCACTACCTTTAAGGACCCTCGACTATGGGGAGTTATTCCTTATTATGGGTAATGCAGTATTTATATCATCAATCGTATGTTTGGCTGCCGCGGCTGGATGGCCTCGCACCTCCTAAAGATCAGCGGCCCGAGGTCTATGCCATAGCTTCGGGTTTAGGGCTTGGGATTAGGGTTTAGGGGTTAGGGCTTGTCTTGATGAGAGTTCAAGGTTATGACCAGGACACTGCATCGCATCTCTAAGAAATATACTTGAACGACTATACACGACTGTAGGCGCCCTTCTTCTGTCCGCAGGAGCATGCTGGGTCCATGTCAGGGCTTGCTGCCATAAGGAACTCCAAACCTTATACATAAGCCATAGGCCTCCATGTACCCCTATAGGACATGCTTAGGCCTTCACGGAGATCTGATAGGCTTACTGTAAGACCTATAGGTATGTACTATGTAGTACTAGATAGGTTCATAAGAAGCCCCCAAACCTTAAACAGAAACAGTGGCTCAAGCTGGGACTCTACGGGATGCGAATCCCGCCAACCCCAAAGCACAGAACGGGAAGGTGAAAATGCATGAAAATGACAAGTGTACCCATACCCAAAACTGTACCTATAGCTTCCATTGCACTTTCTGTCTTGGTTAACCGTAAACCGTTTTTGAATGGTTACGTTCCTAAAAGTACCAATGGTTGAACAAAGCAACGGACTACAATCATGACGATGGGTTGGATCGAGGATTGATTGTTCTTGCGTCCAAAACAAAGACTCCGGCGCTAGGGCTCAAGGGCTTCGGGCTTAAGGCGAGGATTCATATCCTGAGAGTTTCGGGATGTAGTGAACCGTCAGTAAATTATGCCAGGGGGTGCTGGTGATCCTCCGTAGCACCAGGTTAAAGCATCATAGCTTCAAGATCCCTAAGCCCTACAAACCCCCAAGCCCTCAAGATGCCCTATCGGAGGCCCAGCTTTTGCGGATTGAGGGTAAACCCTAAACCCTAAGCCCACCGTTTTGGGATGCCCTTGGAGCCAACCACTCCCAAAACCCAAGGCCCCGAGCCAATACGGTTTAGGGTTTAGGGTTTATAGTTCACGGTTTAGGGTTTGCCGATCCCTTATAAGCCCATCCTCCCAAGATCTAGTGACCCTGAGCCCCAGCCCCGTAAACCCTGAACCCAAACCATCTAGCGACCTCGCACTAACCTAGAGTCAGAAACTATATCTGTGTACTACCCTAAACCCAGCCCTAAACCATAAACAATAATCAAAACAAGGTACTGCATTTCAGGGCCTGGGCAACCCCTTATAAACCCTTCGCCCTAAACCCCAAAGGCTCGAGATCCTACAAACTCTACCACGCAGATCTGAGAGCTGGGCGCCCCCTTCCAGGAGGCTATCTAAGCTCAAATGTACCAAGGAAGACCTGGGCTGGACGCTTCGGCTTGTGGGGTTAGGCTACGGATAGGGTGTAGGGTTTAGTATTTTAGGGGTGCAGCGAGGGCTTTGGGGTTAGGGCAATGTACCGTAAAAAGGTCCAGTGAGCTTTCACGGCTAGGTACTTGGTCTTTGGATGGCAAGTTTTCTGGGTTCGTATTAGGAAAGTACATGGCATGATTACTACGTGCCACGACCCCAGGGACAGGATTTGGAGTAGAAGCTCGAACTTGATTTGAACCGCTCTCAGGTAGTATATACCTTGGCCTCATCCCTACACCCTAATCCCTCAGCCCTAATTTAATCCCCAAGCCTTAAGCCCTAAACCCGATTATGCACCCTAAGCCCTAAACCCTAAACCCTAAGCCCGAAACCCTAAGCTTTAAACCCTAAGCCCTAAACCCTAAACCCGAGGCCCCAAGCGCTAAACCCTACGCCCTAATCACCCTTGAATATATTTCCATATATGCAGATGGTCTGGCAAGCTCTGGAAGGAATCCCTCTGTCGGCGCGACATTTGTCACATGCCAAGCGATGCTGCATGTCTGCCAGGATGTGGCTCTCGAAGCCCTGCAAGTTCTTCGCGAGTGCGATCTGTTCCACGTACGCCTGAATCCACTGCTGTTGATCCTGCATACGCTGCTGTTGATCACCATCGTCGTCTGCGGCCACTGGTGCAGGAGCCGCGGGAACGTTTCTTGCCAGCCATATGGAAAACCAAAATGAAGCCAAAGGCCAGAGCGAATCTGAAAGTTCGGCTGGCAAGCAACTCAGGCTGTCATAAGCGCTCGCACCTCAGCCACGAAGGCAGCTGACTCCTCTGCAGCATAGATGGCTGCAGCACCTGCTGCAGCAGCCTGCCGATTGCGGGTGCCAAGCAGCAGGACCGCAGCAGCTCGGGCCCTTTTCCTAGACCCCCTAAACCCTAAGCCCTAAGCCCTGAACCCTAATCCCCAAGCCGTAAACCCAGAACCCTAAGCCCTAAGCCCTAAACCCCAAGCCCTAAGCCCTAAGCCCTAAACCCCAAGGCCCCTAGCCCTAAACCCTAAGTTTCCACCATTTGGGCACATGGATCCTCAAAATCTTTTGCCATGCGCGCACACAGATACAAGAAGGAAGCTACCCCTCAAATGTTCAAGCCTTACGCTTAAATGGTCAAGGCATACACTTCAGCATTAAAGCCTGAAAACTTGAAGTAAAATATGGAAGCCTTCAAACACAAATATAAAAGCCCTAAAGTCTTCCCTAAACCCTAAACCCAAAACCCTAAAGATCACTTCGCCCGGAAGTCGGGGGACCTGAAGCTGAAAATCTGAGTTGAAGCTCTAACGACTGAAGTCTGGGCCGTACAGCCACTAGACTCGGACTTTTTTTTCTTGGGGGGGACATCATTTTATAGTGGTTTAGGGGTTAGAGTTTAGGGTTTGGGGTTGATAACCATGTATATCACGGTAAAACATATTGTGGGTGATGTGAGGGCACATGTTTGCAAAGTGCAAAAGACACACCGATAAACCTGAGCTCCTTAGAATCCTTGGCTGAGTTTCCCAGACTTCTTCTCCAGCGTCTCCTTCTTGAAGGAGGTCACCTGTCAGGGTTGGGCTCCTAGGGGCTTTATCTTACACTGGAGTGGTTTAGGGTTTAGGGTTTACGGCAGCCTTTTGGGTCTAATTCTGCTTGCACAGCAAAATACCCATGTCGAGCTGATGAATTATGTAGTCCCCTGTATAGGGTCCCAAAAAAGCACATGAGCAAACCATAGGATAGGGATATCCCACCTAAATCCCCTCGCAATGAAACCCAGCAGTAGGGATGTCCTTGTAACCTGCTACCCTAAACCCTAAACCCTAAACCCACCTAAACCCCTAAACCCCAAGCGCTAAGCCCTTAAACCCTAAACCCCAATATAAGCCCTAAATCCTTAAACCCCTTACGCTTACTGTCCTTTTGGGTCACTACTATACCCATAGGCCCCTAAGTAGTTCCTTTTTGGGATTACCTTATAGGATTCTAACTATAAACCCATAAAAGGAACTACTTAGGGGCCTATGGGTATAGCCACATTGAGCCCTAGACCGCCGAGCTCCAACGTCGAATCCGGGTTTATAAGGGTTTAGGGTTTAGGGTGCTGTAGGGTTTAGGGTTAGGGTGGTTTAGGGTTTAGGAGTTAGGGGCTAGGGTGGTTTAGGGTTTAGGGTTTAGGAGTTAGGGTGGTTTAGGCGTTAGGGTTTAGGAGTTAGGGTGGTTTAGGGGTTAGGGTTTAGGAGTTAGGGTGGTTTAGGGGTTAGGGTTTAGGAGTGAGGGTGGTTTAGGGTTTAAGATTTAGCCCTTAACCCTAAACCCTACACCCTCGCAGGCTTGGAGGTCCAAGAGGGTGCTAGTGCGCGGGCTACAAAGTCTAGGATTACAAACGCAGAGTCATGCCCCTTCTCAGGGATACTGCTAACCCGGAGTATCCCTGCTTACCAAGAAGTTGCGGGATCCTTCAACCACTAAGAAAGCCTTTCAAGAAACCATGCAAATAAAAAGCCCTGACAAAACACCTCAGCACCTCCTGACACCCCAGAAATCCCTTATACATTGCCTGAAAATCCGTATACACATACCCGATATAGCTGTATGTAGCCGCCGAGCCTGGGCGAGCAGCTCCTTCGCATGCTCATCTTCAGTGAAGTGGCGCCGCACCTGCTAGGAGCTCTCGCCCTAGGAACCCAGTAGGGTTTAGGGCCCAGGTTTAGGTACATGCAGCCAAAATATCATCTTTTAAGTACATACGTAGGCCTTAAAGTATCTATATGGGAACCCCGTTAAGGCTTAAGCATATACTCTGTTGATACATGGAGATTTAGGTTTAGGGTGGATGTCGAGTTTGGGAATCCGGAGCTTCATTGACTGATGCCGGCGCCGTCTTGCAAATGGAATACTTGCAGGGTCGGGGAAACTAGTAGGCAGTTATTGTCCCCTTTAGGAGTGCTTCTGGGTCTACTGTCTGTCTACTTACAAAATCCCCCGACCCTCCAAGTTTCGGGGTCCATGCTGATAATACTATAGCTGGAACATGTAACCCCAAAGAGGAAAGATTTGCTGATTTTGTCAGGCTTTGATTTTATTTCTAAGGGTACCTCGCCGGTCTAAACTACGACTTGCGGTGCCAACGGGTGCTGGAGACGGAAGACGCTTTGACGGCAGAGATCAGGGTCTTACAGTCCGACGCTTTCAGTGGGGTAGATCAGGGTCTTATACAGTCCGGCCCACATGCTTGGACGGAAGGATTGCGCGTGTTGATTCGGGAGAGCACGCCATCACCATAAGGTCATAAGCCCAAAGGGTCCTATGTACCTATATAGTAGAATGTAGGGTTTTTATACTAGGAATTACTATTATGATTTGGGGAAGTATGCCCCATAACAGTACCTAGGACCCTTTGGGAAGGTATGTTGAATACGGCTCTCAGACGGACAAGTTGTCCGCAACGTTAGGACACACAAAGATTAAGGATGTGCCATACCCTGCTAACTCATACGCAACTGAGCACTTAGCATTACTGGAGTACTTTATCCTTCAAAACCCTAAACCCTAAACCCTTAACCTCAGGCAGAACTGTTGGTGAAAGACGCTTTCGCTTTTGCAGCATCGAATTCTACATGCCCGAGCCCCGGACCCTGAGCCCACCCTAAACCTTAAGCCTTCAACACAAAGCTTGATACATCCCAAACCCCAAACCCTAAAACCCTAAACCCGAAACCTGATTCCGAAACCCTAAACCACCTAGGTCCCGGCTTCATCATGCAAGGGATATTCTTTAAGCATACATCATAGAAACCTTCTAAAGCCCATCTGCCATACTTCCTTAGATGACTCGGTACACCTGGATGTCCTGAAACCTCCCAGAGAACATACCATCTCCCAAAAAGGGGCCGGAAGCTTAACCCCCCTAAAGCTCGTAGAGACCCCGCACTGGGGTCTTTGAACAAAGAGTCACCTATGTAATCATCCTAGGGACCCATCGGACTCCGAGGGTCCTACGGTTGATGATCGAAATCCTGCATTACCCTAAGGACCCGAAACTATGGGAATTATGGTCTATTCCTTATTATGGGGCAATGCAGGATTTATATCATCAACCGTAGGTACCCTTATGGGGATACTTCCCGAACTCAGAATAGTAATTCCTCATATAGAAAACCTAGATTCTACCTTGTCGGTACTTAGGACCCTTTGAGAACAAAGGAGTTCAGGATTTCTGGGAGTTCGCCAAGATCTGAGGCAGGGACTGGCTCGAGGAGCGCGTTCACCTACTTTCGCACCCAGTGGGCGTAGGCTAGTAGCAGAGGTTGAATCATGTGTCTAGGGTTTAGGGCTTAAGGCTTAAGGGTTTAAGGGTTTAAGGGTTTAGGTCTTAGGGTTTTAGGGCCTAAGGGCTTAAAACAGCGTTGAGTTCATGGTCTCTGCTCCTTGGAGTGTGCACTTAAGGGCCTAAGGGTTTAGGTCTTAGGGCTTTAGTAAACCCTAAACCCTAAACCTCAACCCGACACCCTAAACCCTAAACCGGCTTTAGGGCCTAAGGGCTTCAGGAAAGGTACCTGCACACCCCGAAGTAGGACTCGAGATGAAGGGTTTAGGGTCTACCCATGGGGCTCCTAAGTAGTTCCTTTTTTTATGGTTCACATTTTAGAATCCTATATTTTTATGGCTCATATTTTAGAATCCTATAATTTTTATGGTTCATATTTAGAATCCTATAGGGTAATCCCCAAAAGGAACTACTAAGGAGCCTATGGGTAACGGCGGGATCTGAACATACATGCGTTGAGGACACCGGAAAATCCGTTGAATAAATATTCCAGCCCCTAGGCCCGAGACCCACAGGACCCAGATGTAATCCTTAAGAGATGTAATCCTTAAGAGTCTGCGGCCGGGGTGCAAAACTCAGCCCTAAACCCTAAATCCTAAAACCTGCTATAGTCTTTCTGTTGTAGCGTCAGGGGCGGTCGGTCTCAGGGCAGTGTCAGCCCTAACCACCCCTAAATTCTAAACCTTAACTTAGACCCCTAACCACAAAAACCTTAAACCCTAAACCCCCAAATCCCAAACCTTAAACCCTAAACCCCAAAATCCCAAACCCTCAAACCCTAAACCCCAAAATCCTGGGCATTAAGCCCTAAACCCCCAAATCCTGGAACCCTAAACCCCAAACCCAAAAAATCTAAAACCCTAAACCCTCTAAGCCCGCATGCTTAGGGACTTCAGGGTAGAAGCCATGTGCGTTTAATGTCGATGCGTAACTCGGGACCGACCGCCGGAAGACCAGCATCGAGTCGACATCCGTTTGTTCTCGGACCTAGCTAAGTACGGGGGTTGCTTGTCCACATCATATAGTACTTCCGATTGTAGAAACTCTACATCTTCAGTATGGGGGTTTCCGAAACTAGGGGACCCTAATATAGTACCCTAAATACTAGGATCCTTATTATAGAAGGACCCCAATAGAAGGTACCCCTAATTTTCGGAAAGTCCCAAATGATGCTCTGAGGATCCTTTGGGCTCCATCGGGCGCCATGATGCTCTAATATAGGGGCCTTAATAGGGTTTTTTGGGGGGGCTCCTTATTATAATTATAGTATAATACACCCCAAAATCCTATTCTAATTGTTAAGGCCCCTATATTACGCAAGACCGCGTAGTGCAGGCTCAAGTAGGCTTGAGGTCTGCCCTAAACCTGACCCCCAGCATTCTGGACCTCACCCTATGGGTCCAAGGGCGTAATAATCATATATTCTTCTGAATACTAACCTACAAAACTACTATCCGTATCCCAAGTATATGATTATTAGGTCCTTTGGACCCTTAGGGTCAGACCTTTGCAGCGGCACGTGAGGATTAAGCTTTCAGGGAGCCTGGCCAAACATCTTGCCTGGAAGCCTGAGATACTCGGGCTGCTAATCTGGTCGGTTAAACTTGTAGTAATCACAGACCCTACAAAGCTATAGTCTATAGTAGATAGTATAGTATATATAGCAGTGGTTTATGAATCAGGGTCTACACTACCAGGGTCTTGGCATCACACCGACTGAGTTTCAGGACCTGGGAGTCTGAAGCTTCGACTTAGCAAGATAAGGGCACTGCTCCAAATAGAGCTCTCTATCTATCTCTCTCTCTCTCTCTCTATATACATATATATATATATACATACTCTATATCCATGTATATATATATATATCTCTCT
>CAJNJA010021786.1:12735-34096 GCA_905231915.1 Symbiodinium necroappetens | reverse complement strand
GGTTGTGGTTGTGGTTGTGGTTGTGGTTGTGGTTGTGGTTGTGGTTGTGGTTGTGGTTATGGTTGTGGTTGTTGTTGTGGTTGTTGTTGTGGTTGTGGTTGTTGTTGTTGTTGTTCTTGTTCTCGCTGCTGTAGTTGTAGCAGAAGTAGAGTTATTGTTATTCTTCCTTCTTCTTCTTAGTACTGCATTCTTCAGATTTTCGGGCTTAGTTTCGTCCTGTTCGGGAGTGATGTGCTGTCTTGGCAGGTCATCGGCGGAGCAGCACGCAAAGCCCAGAAGATGTCGTTCGCTGCCAAGCCATTGCCAACGGCCAGGACTTGTCGCTTTGATTTTCGAGCGTTTAGGCTTTAGGACTTTAGGATGATCAAGAGCCACACACACACTTCATTCAGAGCTTCGAGCTCCAGACCACAGAAGCCTAGAGGCTCAAACCACTGCAGTGGCCGCGCTTCAGTTCAGGCTGCCGACCCCGGAAGACGAGGTTGAAGTCTTCTCAACTTGTGGTTAGACGACGTAGCTGGGCTCGACCTGAAGAACTTCATGTTGCATGGTCGAGCCTACTCGATCATCAGTTACTTGGTGGTTTTCTCCTTCAGACGGATTGAAGCTTTTCTCTCCTCTGGCTGCGACTCTGTCGCCAAGCGTTACCAGCTGAACATCTCACAGTTCCTGGGACTGTCCCGACGTGTCTTGATTCACCAGGAAGACCTTGGTCAAACCGAGCGTGCAGCCTTTGCATCCCTCGTGCACGCCGTGATAGAGCGCAGACAGGAGCTGGTGCTGCCCGACGTTTGTCCTTGTGCCGTCGTGGCTGCTGCTGCTGCCCGCATGGGCATGGAAATGTACCTCTTCGAGAACAGAGCTGCGCACACGAACCATGAGCATGTCAAATCGTTTCACCGCTTTGCGCTTCTTCAGCGCTCAATGACAGAAGCGTCCGCAGAATGCCTGGACAACGAGGCTCGCTACTGGCCAGTCAGCCAGGCTGTGGATGTTCTTCTGAAGGCGCACAGCTCCATGATGGAACGGGTGCAGAGCATGAAGGACTGGCTGGTGGACTCCCAGGAGACCACGATCACAGACGAGCAGCATATAGAAGCGCTCGCCGATGCGGCTGCAGTCTTTGATTCGGAAGGACTGGAGTGGTGGCCCTGCAGGGGAACACTTATTGCTTTGCTCCGGCATGGCAGGCGGAGTGGCTTGCTTTCGAAAGGCAGGTTGGATGTCGTTGATCATGATGTTGATGTTATGGTGGGTATCCAGTCCCATGAAGAATGGACTCAAACGCGATTCTCGGTTGCTCGGAAGCTGTCGGAGCGAGGCTGGACCAACTGCTTCGAACGGTATTCTGTAAGTGCTCCACAGCTCAGCGACCAGTACTATCTTGCGCGTGGGGACCTGTTCTTGTGCACCAGAACGAGCCCCAAAGTTACGCTGGACATTGCGACCTACATTGTTGAGGGTCCCATTGCTTATGCACAGAAGTACTGCCTTCCCGGTGCGCTGTCCGGATCCGGGTTCGGATGCTGGCTCCCTCAGAACGATGGCACCTTCCGTGGAAGCCGAGGACGACTGCGAGTTTCGGCCATCCGTCCTCTCGGACGCTGTAAGGCCGGACACCTCTCTGTCCCCTGTCCACGAAAGCCACTGGAGACCCTGCGTGCCACGATGATCGTGAACTTTACCAGCAGCTGCGTGGCATTGCCTGACATCAAACAGCGCCGCGATCGCGACCTCTATGACAGCGACAGAGACTCATGGCTGTCCGAAGGCTTGATGCCGGAGGATGTGGATATCTTGACAAGTCGGGCTGCTGATCTCGACAGGGACGGCTACCTCTCAATGACCCCGTACCTGCACTGTTCGGAGCAGGCTTTTGCTTAAGGACTCGATCTTGCTTCTGGACACATACGAAGGACTCGATCTTGCTTCTGGACACATACGAGCGCTCGAGTGGCCAAGTGCTTGACGTGCCCGGTCCGCAGACATTGACTGCCAACTACCGTCCGTTCTAAACCCTTTACAAGATAACCCTCGCAAGACTCTAAAACATAAACCCCTACATCCTCGCCTAGGTTCGTCCGAGTGTGAGTGCTGAAACCCCTAAACCCTAAAAACCCTAAACCCCTGAACCCCTAAACCCTCAATGATGTAAACCACACAGCATCTGACCAGAGGGGCCTGAAGATGCCTTCTGGAGCTAAGTCGTTTTTTTTTCTATTTCCTTGTGAGTTAGGGGTTTAGGGGCTTATAGGGGTTCAGGGGTTTTAGTGGTTTAGGGGTTTTAGGGGTTCAGGGGTTTAGGGGCCTATAGGGTTTTAGTGGTTTAGGGGTTTCCGGTCTGAGCTCTCATGCTCTCCGTCTGAGCAGGACCTCTTCTGATAGCCTTCGGTTTGAAACTTGGAGTTTGAGGCTTGGGTCTCTTGGTTGAGGGATTTCCAAAAAAATAAGGTGCAGGCATGAGGGATTTGCAGAGCCTTTTCAGGTGTCCGGCTGGCGAGACTCTCCAGGAAGCCCTGGGCCTCCAGAAGGAAGGCTCTCGTCGAGGATTTGGGGCTTCTCTGATGTCGGATCTCCGATGGAAGTAAGCAAGGGGGGGCCAGAAGCTATGGTAGAAGGTAGCTTTCTGCTCAGTATTGCTAGCTGGCCGAACGTTCCTGCTTACGAGCCAGCTTCGAAGCCACGCGACCTTGGTAGCAAACCCTGACTCCATGCCGGTGACACTCTGAAGACAAGGCCTCAGGACACCTGCTTCGGTGATCGCCAGCATGAAGAGATGCTGAATATAGAGGCGATCATCAGCGAAGTAAAGTCGAAAGGTATCCTAGTGTGGAGGTCAGGTGCTGCTGCCGGGGCTGGCCCTGACTATAAACACGCTTTTTCACAAGTCCCACTTAGGAGCAATGTCTCACAGTGCTCCTTAGGTGCCTGTTTTGGCCGAGGGCTCGTAGGTCATGGAAGTGGAGCCCTGAAAGATGCCAGTGAGCTCTGTCATGGCGAGGGTCGAAAATCTGCACCTTGAAGGCTACGCAGGAAGTCAGTTAGGGTTCAGAGTTTAGGGATGATGGCATACTGTGGTGGTTTAGGCCGTCTAAGGCCTTTAGAACTTATACGTAGGAGTTAGGGTCGCATTGTACGATGGGTGCGGACGGAGGTTCCCGACAGTCCGGTCAGATTGTTCGAAAATCTGGATGTGGGAAGTTTCGTGATGCTGAGAGAGACACAGAGAGAGAGAGAGAGGTAGGGGTGACAACCCTCCTACCCATAACCCTGCCGAAAGAAATAGAGAGAGCGAGAGCGAGCGAGTGAGTGAGAGATCTATCTATCTATCTATCTATTTATCTATCTGTCTATCTAACACGTGGGCATAACTTGTTGCGCAACAGTGTTCTTGAAGTCTTGTGTACTCAGGTGCAGATGCTGCTGTTGGCAGCTCCGGATGCCGGACGTCCACCGCCGGAGATCGTGGGGGCCGCGTTGAAGGCCCTGTCTGAATCTCTGAATCTCGTTCCAAACCCTCAACTTTTGCAAAGAGCTAGGTGGATGTGTTTACGATTGTCGTCATTGGCATTCGTCATGTGGTGAGTATTGGTTAGCAGAATATATTCTATCGCTGTTGTGAACGACGTGGCGTCCACGGCATTTTTGTCGGTAGTGCTGGGGGCTGCGGTGGTGCCTTGGTCGTCGTGATGTTGCTGTATGTTGCTGTAATCATTGTCGCAATCATGACCCGGATGGTGCTGCTGGGGCCACTGCAGATCCGGAGGGCTAAGATATATGATGTGCACCTCGTGTACGAAACGTCCTCTCATACCTATGGCCCCCGGTTGAAAACATGAGGACAGAAGGACTTGGATTTCAAGCGTGTCGGGCATGCAGAGTCTGACGGGTTGCAGTTTCATGGCTCGGGTCCTTTGCTGCATTACGATGGTTTGTCCTCCAAACCTCAAGACTAATCCAGAGTACCCGACGGGTTTCGGCATCCGCACCAGTGAGTTGAGCCGAGCCAGGCAGCGGGAGTCCAGGCGACTGACGAGACGCTTGGTCGAACCAGGAATCCCGAACGAACAACTCGGGCTTGTGCTCGGGAACACGCTCGCAGTTGCATATTCGCCGGCGCATGAGAGCTAACCTCCTTTTTGAAAAACGTTCCAGAGCTACCGACCTCTCCGTTCACCCGGCTGCTGCGAGATCTATGCACCCTCAACACCCAGAAGCCAGATCAGACCGGCGTTCGAGCACTGAACCTGGGTTTGCGGATGTAGGATATGGCCTGGAATCAAGACATACAGCCCCATGACACCCTAAGCCTAAACTTTAAACACTCAACCATTCCCCGCTTCGATCTGCGACTTTTTCACTCTACAGTCCCGCATCCCACTTCCCTGCAGGCGCGAGGTTGCTAGAGGCACGTCTGTTTGGCATGTTTTCCTAAGCCAACACTCTTCAAAACCCTATCTATCCCCTTTGCCCCGAACCCTTCGTCTGAGTCGACAGCATGCCCAGGAACCTGATACGAGCTCTTCAGGAGGTCGCCTCTGAAGACGTCCGGGAGAGAAGTTTTTGAAATAGTGCTCGTCGGCCAACTTTAGGACTTAGGGCACTTGATGATAGCTAAGATTCGAGTTTGCATCCTATCGTGATGCTTTCGTGAAGGGGCAGTTTGGCATCCTTTTCTCCTCCTGTAGTACCAGTGAGGACAGTAAAGCACAGGCGATGGCAGGTCCGCTTAGTTTTTCAAAGGCCATGGACGACGGCATGGTGAGATTGCTTGCTTGAGCTACATGTAGCACTGACGCAATCGCTCTATGGCTCAGCCTTGGCATCGTGAGGTGCATCAGAATCACCCAGAAATGGAACTAAGTGCATGCAAACATGAGGAGGACATACGACAAAAGAAGCCGATTACATGTGTCAAGACATGAGCTAGCCCGGAGATCTTATACCAGCTGCAAGTAACACGCGTTTGCTTTGCTGAGGTCACATGCCAGACTGTTATCGGCTCGTGCCGAAATCTTTTGCTAGTTGTGCTGCACACCAATCACGGCGATTCTAACATCATGTGCACTTTATGGCTAGTAACTAGTAGATAACGCTAAATACTGTGTATACTACTCGAAAGCACTAATTGTGGATATTCTTTTTTCCCGCAAGGATGTGATGACCTTGACGCCCGGGGCCCAAATAGTTACCACAACTATTTTGAGGCTGTTTCTTTATCGTATAGTATGCCCCCAAGCCCTATCACAATTGTAGTGTTTTCTCGAATAATATACCCCCAAAACCCTATTATCATTATAGTGTTTTATCGCATAAATATACCCCAAAGCCCTATTATAATTATAGTATAACACACCCCCAAAACCCTAGTATAATTATATTCAGGGCCCATCGATTTCTTAGCACCCCTTTTTGGCACCGCTCCTGGCCCACCAGGCGGCCGGTGCTCGAGGAGGGAACCCCAAAAAGGAGGACTGCCGGGACACCTCCCAAGGCGGAGGGACAGGGGCCATCAAATCCTTGAGGATAGGAGTTCGTAAGGTTTTTTCTTTTTTCTTAATTGGGTTTAGCTCCTGTAAGGGAGTTCATAAGGTTGTTTTCTTTTTTTGTTCCAGTGGTTTAACTCCTATCAATAAGCGAGCTCCAATCAAGCCTGTGATAGGATTTTTAGAGCGCAATAGTCTACAAACTTGTATGTCTCAAACGACGAGCTTCGTTTGAGAAATTACGAGCCGAGCACCACTGGAATCGGTATCCAGATGGGGATCAAACTGCATCCAACTTCTTAATCTGATCTAATCTACAAGATTCATAGTTCTTAATGACAATATTGGTACAAGCAGCAATGTTGTTGGGTTTGGGTGTTTTGCAAGTTTTGATATGTACACACAATGCATGTGCATTCATTCATTCATCCATCCATTCACCCAGTCTTTCATTCATTCCATCCATCCATCCATCCATCCATGCATGCATTCATTCATTCATTTCATTCATCCATTTCATTCATTCAACACTCTCTCCTAAACTCTTTTACAGACCCTTTTGTGGACCCGGTATAAATCCTCGCGATGCCACCATATTGCGCAGGATCTAGACCGGGCTCGCACCGGCGCGCACTCCTACCAGGCATTGCCACGGGCCCAGGCCTCAGATTCCTGCCAGGGTGGATCCGTGCGACAAGGGTGGCTTCAATATTTGGGAGTTGAGAGTTTAGTGTTGAGGAGTGTTCGCTGGCACACAATCCAAGCCCATGCTGAAAAGGGTTTAGGGGTTGATCGGAAGGAGTTTGATATCGATCGGGCTCAGGGGTTTTGAAGACTGATTGCAGCAGTCATTCTCCTCAGAAGCATCAGAAGTACTTTTCCTTTCGTGTGGCAACCATGTGGCAGCATAACGGTCGCATTAATCATTAAGCAGGATAGCCGTGTTGGAAGTGGTAGTGGTAGTGATACTCGTGGTGGTAGTGGCGGTGGTAGTAGGTTTGGTGGTGGTGGCGGCAGTAGTATTAGCAGCAGCAGCAGCAGCAGCAGCAGCAGCAGGAGCAGCAGGAGCTGTCGCAGTTGTTGTAGTTGTGGCAAAGAACAGTGGTGAAATTATAAAATGAGAGAGGCTTGTCAGGTAAAAGGAAAGCATATGTCGTTGGTGCACCGAGAAGAAAGCCGGACTTGCATGATTCATGACGCATACGCGCCTGTCAGCTGTCAGTCGGCCCAGCCTGTCAAGACAAGGACATGGATGGCCAGCCGGGAAGCCCCATTGCTGGTGAGCCCGAGTCTTATCCCGGACCAAAGCTTTGGCAGCAGTCTTTGGCAAATCTTGTGAATTAAGGAAGTCCGATCGCCCAATGCCGGACACCCTCGCTGCACATGCTGTGTAGCTGCGGGCATCCCCGCACAACTTGCTTGGGGTATTATTCACTACTCGATCCGTTTCCTGTGCTCGCACGACTGCACACATGTTCGGGTTTGTGGCAGTGCAGTGGAGAGCTGGCAGGAGATCAAGTACAATACGCCTGCTCGGGCCTCGGGTTGCAGCTTCGGCTACAGTGTTTCCTGGGCCTCGGCAGGCTTCGCACATGGAGTTTCGATGTGGCCCCAGAAAACCTTGACCAGAAAGTGTGCTTTAGGCTGCTGGGGAACAATCAGCAGTCTGAGGGACCATCCTGATGCTGGCATCTCCAAAGATGCCAGCAGTTGGACCGGTGGGAATTCCCGGATCGCTGCTTTTGAGCAAAGCCTACTTGGGATCCTTGAAGGGTTGTTTGGGTTTTATCAGGGGCTTGTAGGTTTTCTTTAATCTCAACTCAACATGCCGTGCCCAGTCGACGCCCGCAATCACCTTCAACAATGCCCTGGCGCAGATGAAGAAGCCTGTCCAGGCGGGCCCCTAAACCGTAAACCCTAAACGCCTCCGCGATTGGCATGAGGCTATTGAACTGGTGTGTTTTCTGCTGGACACCTATATGGTGAGTAATGCTGGCTATGATCATCTAGCGAGCAATGAAGTGGGATTGAACCATGACCTCAAGTTTCAGCTTGATTGTGGCATCGAAGACAGATGTGACGTTGAGGGCATGTCTCTGCCTCACGACATGGTGGATGGACCCAGGGGCTGATGCAAATGGGCTCTGCTGACTTCTGAACAATAAAGGGCTTCAAACTGCGTGTGGGTTGCTTGATGTGGGAGGTGAATTCAGACTTGCAACATAGTGCATGTATCGTGAGGGAGAAGTGTATGCCGTGATGGCCCAGATTCGGAAAGCAGTGACAAAGGTGCTGCTGATGTTGCAGTGAATCTGCTGCTGTATCCTTGAAGGATACTGAGAAGTGTTAATGTTCCCGCCACATGTGCGTCGTCGTACCTGAACTCCTCGCCTAGGCATGTCCGTGTGTGAGTGCTGAAACGCCTCCGCCTCTGCGACTGAGTTTGGACACCGCCCCTTCTGGTTCAAATGCTCAGCCAAGCTTGCAAGGCCAAACCCTCGTTCGCAAAGGTACGTAGCTTCAATGCATAAACGAGGCCATATGTGAGTTTGGGCAGTTAGGGCATTTTCTCCCCCTTCTTCGCTGGGAGTTTAGGCTCGAGTTCGGATCAAGTCCCTGACGATGTGCGCCTGCCGTCTTCTGAAGAGAGAGATTCAGATGTGTTTCATTGCAACTCTCAGTAGCCTTTGGGGGCTGGTCACTGCCGTACCCCCAGCAGGACGGCACAGGCTCGCTGCAGTTCGTGGCCAGCTCGACTTATCGCAGGCTCTCTGCGGTTTCTGCGATGCAGCAGATTCGCAAAGCCCGCAAATTCTGGGGAGATCAGCACTGCACAGAAATCTGGGGAGGCTTTGTGGGACGCTTCGACTACCAAGGGCTGGGCGTCCACAACGCTGTGATCAACACTGAGACTTGCGACACCTTCCGCACGCAGGCCTTCCACTGCCAGTACCCAACATTACGGCACTCGTCATCGAAGTGAACGACTCTGTTTTCGGCACTGTCTTCGTCAACGACTCGTTCGTGACCGTTCGTGCACGGCTTGGAAGATCTGGTGTCGCCTGTATATATATATATAGGCGAAATCTCCAACCAGCAGCTGCAGAACGGCGTCATCAACGTGCGATCGATGCAACTTCGTCAACATCAGCGGGAGGCCGATCAACTTAAACCCCGGCTACCTCCTGAACGCCAAGGTGAAAATACGCGTCGGCTTGACGACTTGTCTGACCCGCTGACTGGCTATGCTGAACAGCCAAACTTGGGCGACTGGCGAAGGTGCCCTGTCGCTTCCCGATAAATATATAAATAAATATATATATATATACATACATACATAAATACATACAGAAAACAACATATATACATATACACACATACACACTCGATCATTCTGTACAGAGCATGTGAAATTCGTATTGCGCAAGACGCTCTCATCATTGTTTCGATCCATCACCTGTTGCACCCTGTCGGATGAGCCCGCATGCCGGCACTATGACCGACACGCACTTGGGTGACCGCGGCGGATTGAAGGACTAGTTTGAAGATGACCGGACTTCTCACGCTTTCTTATGGTTCTGTGTGAGTGATTGTGAGTGCGACGGATGTCTTCTACCGTGCATGACAATCCAAGAAGGGCCAAAGGAAGCCGACAGAGTATGGTCAACCTCGACGCATGCAGCGCGGAGCAAGAGCATCCCGTAGTCGTCGTGTAAGAGACCTGGAGACCTCATCTCGCAAGTCCGAGTTGTGTGAAGCCTCATAGCAGGCGATGCGGATACTGGAGAGCATGCGCATGGGTATGCCCGACGTGGCAATGAACCAGCGTATGACTGGCCTCAATGGCTTTGATCCTGACAGGCACGTCTAATTCTGGTCAGGATGTACAGGGCATATCATTTCAGGAGTTAGGCCCTCGAAGTTTAGGGTTTTGCTTTGCGTGTAGTTCTGTGGTCTAGGGTTCAAGGTTTAGCGCCCCAAGCCCGGATGCAACAGAGGGTTTTGGCTTCCCCTGTACCGTGGCCCCTCCTGGGTTCTCCAATTTAGGGTTCGGAGTTTCCCGAGACACTTTGAGATATCTGGAGGCTTCGGCTGAACGGCTGAACGTGTTGCGATGAGGCGAAGGTCACATGGCAAGCTTTCCAGACAGATCCTTCAGATTTGTCGGGTCATCCTTATAACTGCAAAGATCGAGACAGGTGTGCAGATGGAGGCACCTCACGAGCAAAGATTAGTGGCGCTTCCTTCTGCCGGAAGTAGCCATGAGAACGCTTGAATCACTAGATGACAGGAAGCCCTTGCAAGACCACCGGCCCCCTTGTCGTGCCCTGCCAGTTTCATTCCGCCGAAGACGCCGGAGGACATCTCGAAGGGGCTGAACGATATATCGCGGGATTGATATAAGCTGATAGTGTAGTGGCCTGGATGTGGGGCGCAGTTCGAACAGCGTCATGGGGCATAGTTTGAGGTAGACTCCACGAAGCATGACCATGAAGAGGTGTCGAGGAACGGTATTTGAAATGATTTTGGCTCGTATACAACTGGAGATGCTCCTTATTGCGTTTGCATGCACGCATGCATACATACATACATACATACCTTTGCATATATGTATGTATGTATACATACATATATATATATATGGCACGATGCACACACTCATTATACATACATGAACACACACACACACACACGTATGTTAAGAAATCTACCCCTTTTCCGGGGCTGAGGACGTGGTTCGGACGCTGATGCAGGTGGTGCCTGATGCTGGGTTACCGCCTCCCGAGGCCAAATCGTCCCAGTCCTGTGAACAACCGGGTCCAAGCAAATTCATGCAGCATGTCGTCTTTCCGGCTGCGACTGCAACTGTGTAAACAGCTGCGGCACTGTAGCATGGCCAACAGCACGCCAGCAAGGTTTGAGTTCATGAGCTGGGGTTCTGACTCTAGCACTTGCAGCACACCTCTTGCTGCCCTTTCGCGCGCAGATTGTTGGCGCAGCGCTGAAAGCTGCCGGCATTCCGGCCACCGAAGAGAATCTGGAAAGAGTTTTTGGGCTGCAGCTTGCGCAAGATTCTGATGTCGCCGGGGTGCCGGAAAGGTAAGTAAAGGTAAGTACAGTACTATAGGCACAGAATAGGCTGCGGCAGGAAGCAGTTTGCAGGGCAGCTTCATTCGCAACTCCTTGTCTTGTCAATGTCGCGACGGCACTTTGCCGATATCTTGAGCCTCCTTCATCGAATGCATGAAATCGGCTTCCAACTGCAACCTGTTTGATAACTGCATTATGATGCCAAAACGCTTTGTCTGAAGCGCCAGCATACACCCTATACCACACACTGCTGGGTCCAACTCGGCTGGACACGGGGGTAAGTAAGCAGGACGCTAGAATCACTGGAACCCCACTTATTTTCCGCGGGGCTGCGCACGCCAGCTAGAAGTATGAAAGCAAGGGGTGCAAAGCTTTCGGCTCCCGCTGAGGCGCTCAAAGCAGTGGGCGGTAGCTCCAAACCCAGCAGCCAGGAGAAGAGCGAGACAGAGAGACAGAGAGAGACAGAAGATTGTGCACTTAGGGGCTTCATAGTCCCTGAAGCCTTAATACAGGTCGATTCCTGCTGATGGGCCACGTGATGTTCTCAACAGAAGAACATATTCTCGCTCAAGGGAGCCGGGGGACCGATCGCGTTCTTGTGCCCTGTCAGAACCCATGTGGCGCACGATAGGGGGATGAGTGCTATTGTATGCATGTGTTGCTGTTCGTTTGTCTCTGCAGGTAGCATCCCCTCAGTTCAAGTCACCACGAAGCATCTAGACATGTCCTGTATGTGACACAGCACACTTGATTGTTTGTTGCCCAGCTTTGAAGTGGTCTCTCGTACACTTGATTGGGGGACAACGGACAAGCTGTGCTGGTACTTTCAGGTTCTATCAACTTTCATGCTGGTCGCTATTTGCTCATGCTTTCATGTTGGTCGCTATCGCTACTTGCTCATGGCCGTCTCTCTGACAGTATGTCACATGTACTGACCTTCGTTTTCTGCGATGTCACGGGGTTTTTTTCGAACATCGCATGAGTGCTGTGGAGGGGGATGAAACACCATTCCTTTTGCTGTGATACTGAAGTACCCTCTGCTGTTGGTTCTTATGTTTCAGTTTGTCTTGGACAAGAGGCTACGCATCACAGAGACCTCCATCATGCGGGGGAACGAAATGTTTTCTTGTTCTCTGCTGCTTTCCCTCCAATGCCCCAGATATATTGGGGGGGGCCTTGTGCCCGGCGGCTTGAGCAAAGCCCTCAAGCCTGAAGGAAGAATTGACCCGAAGGAAGAGAGAGAGTAGAGCGCGCGGAGGCGACGTGCCAGTGCTTGCCTCTGCATGTAATCTGCGCCAGAAGGATTAAGGAGTATCGAAGTTGGAACTATAGGCGCAGCCTGTTTGAAAGCGCGGCTATGAATCAAATACATGGGCCAGCGGTAGCGTGGCAAAAGGAGAGCACGATGTTTGTAATTGTTTCGCACGGGGGGCGGGTTGGGCCGGAGTGTGCAGCGAGAGACACTATTCGGTTCGCGTAAAGCGCGGGGGCGTGTTCAGATGGCTTGTGTTTCATCGGGAGAGAGCCCCGGGCCTAATCTCACGAAGCAGACTACTAGAGCGGGACACAGATAGACCCTGAAGGGGGGTGGGGCAGTTCGGGTTAATTTCTTTGGCCTGCCGGTGACTCGGTGACTAATTCTGTGCATGTTCTGTTATTGAGGTGACGATGTGTTCATCAGTGTTGGGCCACGTTTTGAGAACATCAGCCTGGTTTGTTTCTTGCTTGCTCATCTTGTCATCCCTCGAGGACATGACTGCAGCAAGGGCTGCTGCTGCGCAGTACAGCGCGTCAGGTCCGGGCGATGGTTCCGCGCTTGCATAGAATTGGGGCTGAAAGGGCTTGCTGCATGGAGCTTGGGTGAAGTTATGGTTCGAAGACCCAAAAGATCCCCAAAGTATATCCCAAAGGCACCCTCTAATCTAGCCGGATCTAGCCTGAATGCCCCTTCATAAGGAGCATGAGATGCCAAGATCCCTACTAAAGGTTTAGGCCGGCGTACACGGCCTGATCCTTCTAGAGTTCCCACCGGGTCATGTGGGACATCATCGAGGCTTTGAGGCTCGGAAGTCGTTTGCCTCCGCCTTCTGACACGAGAAACCCAAGGCTACCCGTCCTTTCCGGATGCTCCCATCATGGGAACGGGAACCAGCGCCGGCAGCAGGGCGAAGGCGCCCTCTACAAAGGCACCAGGGTTTCAAAGGGAGCCGGTGGTTTTGAGAATGGTGTTGTGTCTTTGGCATTGTCTACCAGGTTGTCCTGTATCACCCATTATCCAGTGCAGGGTATATGTTAAGCTATACACTGTTGAAAATTCCCGATTGCATATCATATAGCTTCCACGGAACCTAACAGCCAAAGAGGAGGACCCCGGAGTGATGACCCCCAGAGCAAGCCCCAGAGCAAGCTCCCACGAGCCAATGAACCACAGCCGTGGCCCCATTCCCAAAGTCAAAGATGCAAGGTGGTATGAGCAAAGACCCTTCAGCAAAAAAAAATTCAGAAATTCAATCCACGAGAAAACGCAAGAGTTGCATTCCAACCACATCTCAGTCAATGTCGAAAAAAGGCAGGGCAACGACAAGAGCGTCAACAGTCGTATGAGCGGTAGCCGTGCTTCTCAACAGTGTAAGCTGCCGGCAGCGAGCAGAGCCGCTGGGATCACTCTCCTTGCTTGAATGAAGGAACCACCTTAGCATGGCACTTGGGCCCGAGCTTGGGTACTCAGCGAGCCCAGATGCAAGTCGTACATGTGACGTCGGGATTCCTTCCGACAAGAGTGAAAGAACCGTCGACTATTCTTTCACGTATCGCTTACAGGATTCAAAGCATGTCAGTCTGGCGTCCGTCGGTGGTATGCTGTCGGTGCGTGTGCCGAACTCCAACCACGAGTCTTGCGTCGCCCTGAGCCTGGCAGGCATCCGGAGGAGGACTGGGTGCAAGACAGGGCTCTGTTCCGAAGCTTGTTGGGTGCGGTGGCAGCGGAGGAAGCAAAACGCGGAACAGCAGAAGTGTATGCCCTGTACATACATAGCTGAAGGAACAGCACGAAGTCTTAGCAGACTCGTTCCGTGCAGGTTGATGGTCAGACAGAGGTTTCCGCATGCTTCATGTTATCAACTCCTGGCTCGCGACATGCCCACAGAACGTCGCGCCCCGGGCAGAGACCACAAAAGCCAGGAAGCGAGGCGCGGCCAGAAGATCTCATGAAGGCGCCCCGACATTTGCAGGGAGTGTTTGGCAGGATCTGTAGACACATGGGGACCCACATGCGCACATGCATACATACAAACAAACAAACATACATACGTACATACATACACAAATACATACATTCCTTGACCTACATACATAATCATACATACCTCTTTTACCTGCACATGATCTCTCGGATACACATAAATATATATATATATATGTGTGTGTGTGTATATATATGTAGATATACATATGTACAGAGATAGGCATACATACCTCATTATATATATATATACATACATGCGTACGTCCGCCCCACACACACATACATACATACATACATACATACATACATGCATGAACACATGCGTAAGTACATGCCTAAATGCCTACATGCCGACATACCGACGTTCGTACATGCACAGATGCAGACTGGCATACCTACATAGCTACATGCATGCTTCACATACAGAGTTATGTCACGTCACGTTGCATTACATCGAATTGAAGTGCATTGCAGTTCCGTACTTCACACATTACATGCATCACGGTTTCTTTCCATTTCATGCAGTGTCATTACAGACATGCAGACAGACATGCGTACATACAGGTATATGTGTATACATATATATATATACACACACGTATCTCTGTACATATTGCAGTCATATTGCATACATATACATACATGCATAGATACATACATACATACATACATACATACATACATAAGCACCTGCACACCTACATGGTAGAAATGTTTTTATTGCGCCTTCAGCCGTGTTCTGACAAACTTGAGAGCCCTGACGATTCAAAGGACCGACGGCGCAACCCAAAGATGCTTTATGCATCTTCCGCTCTAACTTTTCCGTGCACAGAGACAGACAGACAGACAGCAGACAGACAGATACCGGTTCGATCGGTTCCGATATGTTACCGATTGTGCAGCGATAGGGTATGGGTAGTATTGCTTAGTAACGGTTCGGTTCGGTGTCGATACAAGGACTCGAGCCTGAGACAGACAGACAGAGATAGAGATGGAGAGAGAGGGGTTGATATACACATGTTCACACGACGATCGGTTTGGCTTTGTCTGAATCTCATATCTGCATGCACCTCTGAATGCACCTGGACATGTACCTGTATATAGTACAACTGCCAACGTTTAGTTTCAAGCATATATACGTTTATGTATATATATATATATATGTATGTATGTATGTATGTGTGTATGTATGCACAGGCTATAAATCAATCTATCTATTGATCTATCCATCTACCAGGCCATACAGCTATCTAGTTATCTGCCCATCTGTCTATGTGTCTGTCTATCTATCTGTGTGGATATATATGTATATGTATGTATACATATACATATACATATACATATACAAATACATATACATATACATATACATATACATATACATACACATGCATAAGGGTTGTGCACCAAGACCAAGAAGACCCAGAACCCCAGTACCGTTGCTCCCGTTGCAACCACTTAATCCCGGGCCCCTTGCACGGAAATCGGGTGCACGAAAACCGTGGTTCCTATTTGCAGCTATGGGCAGGGTTGTGCTGAATTACTACCCGATGGTTACACGGGCAGTAACGCATGAACTCAGACCTGGCCTAGTCTACGAGACCTGCCCAGGCCCTCCTGCAAGCAGCACCCGGGTTGGGCCAGCCCCCACCAGAAGTGGTGGGGCTCGCGCTCAAGCAGGCCGGACTTGCTTGGTTCCTTTGATACAGCTGCATGCTTCGGGCCCTACTACTGCAAGATGACGGCTGTGCATTGAAGTCCGCGTTTGTTTTAGGGGTCTTTGTCGAAGAGATTTTATCTTCCGACACTTCTGTTTACAAGGACAATGAAACGGAAGATTCCAGAAGTGCTGCAGCTGAGAGCACCAAGAAGTGCTGAGGCCAGTGTGGCAAACCTCAGCAGATGTTGCTACTCGTTTGGTGAAGTGTGTTCTCGGATGGACTGTTGTTGAAAACGAAGAGTCAGGAAGGCACTAGAATATGTAGGCCTCTGTTTGGAAAGCTAGCACGCTGGACTCTCCGAAGAGTCACTTGTTCAGGCGACTGACTGACTGACTGACTGACTGACTGACTGACTGACTGACTGACATGTTGGGTATATTTGGATATTGATATGACATGATGTCAATGGTGCCATCATCTTGGCTCAAGAGCTGTGCATTGTCGAGCGGTGCCGGTGGCGCTGTGGAGGCACTGTGGCTGTCACTATGGCAGTGGAGTCTCTGCCTTGGACTACTGGCACCTCCCCCACGTCCAAGACGGAGCTGGATCCGGTAACAGGGCGACCGCTACTCAGCGCAAGCGTTAACCTGGACTTGAAGATGGACATTGCTGGACTCGTTGAACTTCTCGTCAATGTGTCAAAGGTGCAGGATGTCCCTCAAGAAAGCAAGCCTAAGCCGAAGCCCACGGAGAGTAACGACGAGACCACGAAGGGGAAAAGCATGGAGGAAGCCGAAGAGCCGACCCCGAATTCCGGGCCGGTGCCATCTTCCGAGCGGCCCAAGGAGGGCCCGGAGCAGCGGACCTGGACATGGGAGGATCCCATGTACGAAGTATGAAGCGCCGAAGGTCAAGTGGCAGAGAAGCGACTTCGAGGAGAGCGGCTTGTTGCACTGGAGTCCGAACAGAAGAAGGCGTTTATGGAGATGGTGTTCGAGCCGCTCAGGGTGCCCGAGCGAATAGGGATCACTGCGGCCGCCATTTCCAAGGAAGCAGACTTGACCCGTTTCCCACCAAGTCAGGACACCGCCAGCCGCGAGATGCTGGCCAGCCCTGCGGCGCCAGCAGCAGCAAAAGAGTCTAGGCCGAGTTCCGACGGTGCGGCACCTCTGAGGACCCCTTTGACGATCAAGAGGACACGGTCTATCCGGTATCGCCGGGGTGCAAACCACAATGACCAGCGATCATGGATGATGAGAAAGAAGCTTGGGGCGATTTGAGCACGGCAGGTCGCATCCTGCGTGCTGTCATCCGCCTGCTGTCGTGGACTCCCAGGTGTGCCTTGCGACGGAAAACAGGCCGACTTGCCAAAGGATTGTCGTCGGCGTGGTACTGGTTGCGGTGGTGGTGATAGCAGTGGTCCAAACGGATCTGACTTCTCAATATGTGTGCATGTTAGAATCCAGCGTCCCTCGCGATCCGGCCCCCAAGCCCTGAACCCGAAACCCGGCAGCATGACTCGCGGTGCCGTGATGGTTTTGTAGTTGTAGCCTAGTATTTTAGGGCGATATTGGGTATGAACTATGAACCCTGAAAGACCTACCTTTTTGGGGCTCCTGATCAGGGTTTCCATTTCTAAGTCCTGACAGAGGTAGGTTTTCTTAGGGTCGTGGTCGGTGGTTGGTGGTAGCCGCCGCCGTCGTCGTCGTGGTGGTGGTGGCGGTGGCGGTGGCGGTGGCGGGCGGCGGCGGCGGGGGTTGGTGGTGGTGGTGGTGGTGGCGGTGGTGATGTAGCAGTGGTCGTCGTCATCATTGCCGTTGTCGCAGTCGTCATTGTCGTTGTCGGAGCAGCAGCAGCGGTAGATCAAGAGAAGGACAAGACAAAGTTCAGTTCCGGCATTCATTCAACAAGTGCCGTTTTACATAAGAGGCTTGAAAAAGGCCGTTTGGCACGCTAGTGCTGGTAAGTCCCTCATGCTGTGCTTCAACTGCAGGCGAAAGTCTCGATCAATGAGGACACTTGGCCGTTTCTGGATCTCAGAGGTGTATGATGCTTGAGATTGGAGTAGCTTTGGACCTCTCACGAAGTTCCTGGAAGGGCGCTGTTTGGCGACTTGTGTGTCTGTGTGTGTTGTGGTCTTAGGGGTGGCGTCAGGTCGGCAGCTCTGCCATGCTCCTACTGGTAGCTTATGAGGGGCTGATATATTTCGGCCCGACATGTACATGCAGGGACGTGCCCCAACAAGCGTGCGTAGGATGTGGTGATCCGAGCCCTACGAGCTGCCGGTGACAAGCACCCCAATGCAAACTCGATCCGGACTGCCTTGGCGGCTGCGCACCCTGGCTGTGTCACGCTTTCCGAGTTTTTTGATCTGGAGTTAACAAAGGTTTTGTTCAGGCTTCCGGGTTCGGCATATTCGTTTCTTGGAGCATGCAGGCCTTCAGCATCTTTTCAAGCTGCTATACAGGAGCATACAACAGTGGCTAGTGGCATCAGCAAGCTTATCATGACAATATCAGTACTCCACTTGCCACGAGCATTTCCAGCAGCTATAGTCTGGATGCAGAAAAACGGAATCATGCTGTCGGTGTGAGCATCGTCATCTTCATCGCACCAACAACCCAGCAACCTTCACATCACAAGGCCTCACTGAAGATGGCAACATGACTTCAACAGGTTCATCCCGCCCCCTAACATTAAACGGGGGGGCCACCCCCCAATAAAATCTCGGAAAGTATGTGCTGTATTAGGGGTTATTTTTATCTCGACTGCCACTTTTGAGGGATCGTGCTCTTGCTCCTGCTCTGGCTCTTGCTCCCGTGCTGGCGTTTGCTCCTGCTTCTGCTGCGTCTCTTGCGCCTGCTCCCTCCTGCCCTTGTTCTAACTCCCTCTCTTGCTTTTGCTATTACTGTGCCCTACGGGTATTTGGAGCCTCGACACCCTCCCACCCCCCCCCCAATTCAGAACAGGTTTTAAAGGGCAGGATGATTTCGGTAGGATTCGCCCCAATGTGCTTTGATTATTAGGGGTGTGTTTAATAAAAGGGTGAGCGATTAGTGGAAAACGAGCCGAGACATGTTGACAACAAATTGCGCCTGCATGTCATGGCATGTGACCCGAAGCCTCCGTTTCAGGCAGGATGACGAATGACATTCCAAGAGTCGCCACCTGGAGACCCATTGGAGGCTGTGAGTAGAGATCGCCAATCCGACGTCTCAGAGGCACCCGGCACTGTCCTTGTGCCCGGAGTCCCCGTCATCAGCATCTAATCGAAGAAGATCTGCGGCACGCCGCCGCGATCATTATCTTACACTTTAAGCAGTGTGACCACCGGGTTGTATGACCGCACGCAGTGACAAAATGACGCTATTGACATTGTGATTGCGTGCGCCACACCGCATGTTCGGATTGGCTTTTTGGCTGGATGTCTGAGCCGCTGTTATGACAGCTCAGAAGAAGCGATATCCGGATGCACAACGATTAGATCCAACTACGGCGCCATGTCCTGCGATTCAGCCAGCAAGCCTCTTGAGTGTTTACAGCAAACGGCAAGGATCCCCGCCCACCCACACACACACACACACACTCTCGCTCGAAAAACGATGGCCTATAAACCCACCTCCATCGATTTCGCCAACTTCAGTAGCTCAAGCTGTGACATGCACTTCGCAATGCTGCTTGAATTCTCACTCCCGCGAGCTACTGAACTCGCAACTTCCCAACCTAACCCCACAGCTTACTCCTCTAGATCCTTGGCACCACTTCACCCTACCTGCCCTTGGCTGCACGGGCACGTGCGTAACATGCAATGGCTCTGGCTGCTGCCGGGCTTAGTCGCCGGGATCGCTCCCATTGGGAGCCCCCTGGGACCCTCAGGCAGGCAGGGGTCAGGTTCAGAAATCTTCCCGAGCTCTCATGTGTTCTGTAGTCACTGTAGTCGCTACGTGTGAATGGATGATTTCGGAAATCTGAGTTCTCAAATAGGGCGCAGAACGCAAACAAGGCGGCTATAAGCATGCAGAACACATCGGAACTTCTCCTTGCTCCAACAGCAGGTTTGCACAGATAGTTTTTTTTTGTATGGTCATGTCCAACTCAGACGTATGGTATCCTCTCCGCAGGGTCCCTTGATTGCTAGCTAGCCTTTTCTTGGAGCCAGATGTGCTGCACCAGGCTCCCGCCCAGGAGCGCGCGGATCTGCGGTGCATTTCACGTTGCTTCCCCGATTTAGCACGGGGGTTTAGAATCCTTAGAAACGACTTTTGAGATTTACGTTCGTTGTCTTAGGGGCTCGGGTCGGGCTCTCGCTGTAAGCTTCAACTAGTACTCATCGTTCAGTGTTGACGCGTTTGCCATGGTGTATAGGGGCTTCAATACGCGGAATGGTGGAACAGTGGAATTAGGAGGTTTGCGAAAAGCAGTAGATAAGCGGTTCCGGTTTCTCGCCTTCGAAATGTGAGGCATATTGCACGGCATGGCACACTGCAAGATGAGGCTAATATGGAACAGGTGTTAACTTTGAACCCTTCTTGTTGCCAATGAAGCTAGAGCTAGGCACACAGCTTAAGTAGTCGGTAGCGGCTTCATGTCATGTTCATGGTTCACACTTTGAGCCCTAAACTCTAAACCCTAAAGCGCTGGTTTCACGCCGACCTGTACCCACGAACCTAAAGCCTTAAATACTCTTGCCTGTCCTCCAAACAGGTTCCCTTTGGTGCGCTGGGTCAGACAATACTGCGACTTGCTGCAAGACCCGGTTTGGTGGGGTTTAAGGCCTAGGTGGTGATACTGTTTACGGCCAAAGGTAGGGTTCTTTCACTTGCAGGCACTTCTGTGACTACGAGTGGCCTGATCAGCATGCTTAACATCACTGCTGCTTTTATGTCTATAGCACCTGACTGTGGCAAGCCTTTTGCCTCGGGGCCTACGGCGGGGAGCTTGGGCGTTGGGGCTCTGGGTCTTGGGGCAATGGCGCTGAGGAGGCCCGGAGAGTCGAACAATGTTGGTAATTCGTTGGTTGAAGCTTGTGTTAGTGGAGGCTAGGAGAGATCGTTGAGGCCCATTGCTTCTATCTGGGTGACTTCACTCGGATCTCAGCTGGGGGATATCCCCAGTGCTTAGGCAGATTGACAAGGCGTTGCCTTTTAGTGCCTGAAAAACCTGGACCGGGCACAATCCTTTAAGGTGACCTGGCCAACTATCCGGGAGCTGTGCCGGAGGAGGAGGCGGCATCTCTTGGGCAGCTGTGGGTACAAGAAAAACTGGAGTGGAAGGTGATGGCATGCCAGAGTGAGACTGTGAACAGCAAGAACAAGATGCGGTAGTGAGAGCAGTCACAATCAGCAGTCGCTGTAGTAAGACATGTATATGTATGTAAGTAGGTAGGCAGGCAGGCAGGCAGGCAGGTAGGTAGGTAGGTAGGTTGCTTGGTTTGGTAGCTTAGGCAGCTTAGGTAGCTTAGGCAGCTGCGGGAGCTTAGGTAGCTTAGGTAGCTTGGGTAGCTTAGGTAGCTTGGGTAGCTTAGGTAGCTTAGGTAGCTTAGGTAGCTTAGGTAGCTTGGGTAGCTTGGGTAGCTTGGGTAGCTTAGGTAGCTTAGGTAGCTTAGGCAGGTCAGGTAGGTTAGGTAGGTTAGGCAGGTAGGCAGGTAGGCAGGTAGGCAGTTAGGCAGTAGGCAGGTAGGCAGGCAGGCAGGTAGGCAGGTAGGCAGGTGTGGGTATGTGTATGTGTGTGTGTGTGTGTGTATATATATATATGTATGTCCGTCCGTCCGTCCGTCCGTCGGTCGGTCGGTCGGTCGGTCGGGCGGGCGGGCGGTCGGTCGGTCGGTCGGTCGGTCGGTCGGTAGGTAGGTAGGTAGGTAGGTAGGTAGGATGTATGTA
>CAJNJA010021775.1:13102-34106 GCA_905231915.1 Symbiodinium necroappetens | reverse complement strand
GATGATGATGATGATGATGTTGCTGGAGATGAAGCTTCTCTAGCTGATGGTGGTGTTGATGGTGATGATGCCGACGTTCATGATGATCATGATGACAGAATGTGATGAAGGGAAGACGTCAAAGCAGTGATGTGCACCTGACGGTGGTACCGACAACACAAAAGTCAATTATGCTCAGCCGCCGGGAAGTCTGGGAGATGACATCTGTTGTTGCGAATTGCACCGTTGAACATGCAAAGAAATACTGACAGCAGCAAATGTCTTTATGCGACAATAGTACATGGCAAGGAGTTTTTGAGTCCCGAAACTGGACCCCAACCCGCACCCCTGTAGATTCCCTTGACTCAGGACTCGCGGTTTGCGACCACAAAGTGTAGACTGACTAGTGTAGACGTCTTGCAGTGGCCCTCACTGAGGAAGCTGGCCGCAGACTTGTTTCTTGCCGAACTTCGCGGCAAAGCTGACGGGCAATCAGGTTTCCGAAGACCCAACCAAGTCCTAGCCACACCAAAATGCCGAAGCACCAAGCAACTCACGAGGTAAAGCTTAGCACTTGGCGTCTGCTGGGCGCGAACATTGAACACTGTGCTTACGCGCTCTCAACCCTCCACCCCTTGTCGAAGGAGCCTTGCACCTAAGATCGACTCCTTATAGGCCTGCAAAACCCCCCCCCCCCCCCCCCCNNTTTATAAGGTTTAGGGTTTAGGGCCCCCTGCATGGTTTCTCAGGTATCATCAAGGCAAGCCGCAGATAAGCGCCGGCCGATGAACCTCAGCTTGTTTGGTACTTCCACTGCGAGGAAACAAGGGCTGCATACTGTGATGAGCCTACGTTCTGACGACCAAACCATCCGGCACCTGTAACCTAAGCCTGCAAACCTTTCTGCCTGTGTCTAGTAGGACGTGCTGTGACGTGACAGTGGTGGGGGGTCTTGGTTGTCGCAGTGGTGACTCACATTTCCAAGAAGCCGTGCCCGCCCTGAACCAGCGCAAAACCTCTTCGCGCTCATCTTTTTCCAAAGTGTCCAAATACCCAACCAGTTGGGCAGTTGGGTGTTGCGTACCAAAACCCATTCGTCTAGTAGTTGGGACCGAAAACGCCTCTATTTAGTAAACGGGTCCAAGTGTCTATTAGGCACTTGGACCCTTCGTGATCCCAGGGCTCCAGTGACCTAAATAACGGTTTAATGGGGCTTCATGTAATATATAGCTAGTAACCTACTAGCCTCTCTACCCTATAAGGATTCCAGCCAAGACACTGCATGAGCCGGGCGCCACAGGCGGCCTCAAGGCGCTCCACCCTCTCCTGTCAGCCAGGATGACAGGGTTTATGGGGTTCAGGGGTTTAGGGTCTGTAGACAGCGTGCAGGCAGTGCATGGTTGCGCCTTTTACTTTAGGAATAGGGGCGCACCCACATATCGCGCGCTTGCGTCAGGCTTGTATACATTGTAGTCCTGCCCCAACCACCCCAACTATTCTCAATTAGGGTTGAAATTCACCCGCAAAACCCCCTCAAGGGAGCTTGCTTGCTCTCTGCCTCGCTGCGCAGTTCGACACATAGACGACCACAGCAAACCACAGCTGAGATGGATTGTTGTCGGGTTGTGGGTCCTCACGGCCTGTGCCGGCCGCTCGACGAGAAGCAAGGTGTAGCCGAGTCATTTCCGTCCCCGCGTACCGGGAGGCTTTGCCCCAGGGGCTGAGTACCACAAAAGGTTAACCTTTTCAATTATAGTAGGATTATATAATGCCCAAAAGGTTAACCTTTGCAATTATAGTAATTATAGTAGGATTATATAAGGCCCAAAAGGTTAACCTTTTCAAGTATATATAGAAGGATTTTATACGGCCCAGCCCCTAAGTACCCCCCCTCACCGTTCAGACGAGACTTTCGGCCCGGGGTCGGAGCCGCGAGCGGCCATGCAAATGGTCAGCGGCGCTCTCGGCGGTTTAGGGTTTGGGGTTTACGGGTTTAGGGTTCAGGGTTTACAGAATCGGTTTACAGTTTCGAGTAGGAAAGCCCTTCGAAGGACTTTTGATACACTTCTCGATGAAAGAGATTAGGGTTTATGCATGTTTATGTGACAAATATATAAACACAAGGAAGACATGCTTAAAGTCTAGCTTGAAGAAGCCTTGATTGAAGCTTCAGACCTTTGACCTGTAAACTTGACTGATGCTTTGAGCACCTCGCTGTTAAAGTGTCGGGTCCTACCCATAACACACGCTGTTCACAAACAGAAGTTTTGAGTGGAGATTCAGAGAAGTGCAGTTCGAGTTGACTAGCGTAGGCAAGGTCTCGCAGTTTTCAGGGTGTCAATAGGGTTCTGGTGGCTAGACTTCTGCTGAGCTCCATATACGTCTCAGAGCTTCACCCTAAACCTAAACCCCTAAACCCTAAACCCACAACCCACAAGCCCTAAACCTCCGGGCCCGGACCTCCCTGGGCTGCTCGTATGTCTGTCACCGAACTGACGACGCAGCGAGTAGCACACGATTCTGATTGACGTCGCTTGCGATCGGATGTCTATTTTTATTCGAGGCATACGGGCTTTCAAATCGATTTTGCCTCGGCATTGCCGGGTTGCACGCTGTTCAACTCAGAATTGGTGTTCCTCCAACCGAGGTCTGCCATAAGTGGTAAAAGGGTACGATACTACTGTAGGGATACTCTATATCTTTATATGTACCAGGCAACTACAAGGCTACGTAACCACGGAGAAGACCATTGCAAAGCGAGCAGGGCCCTAACGCCAGATCCCTGCAATTCCTAGCTGTACAAAGTCCCCGGCTCGCTACACACATCAACCTCCCGCTCCTTCGCTTGAGAAAACGGGCCAAGCATACCTGGGGTTTACCTATAGTCTCCACTGGAGTTGCTTTTTTGGTTAACCAATCTAAAGTTGGTTTAACCAATGAGAGGAACTACGATGGAGACTATAGGCAGGGTTTAGTTGCATCTCAGACGGTAATTACGAGCGCGTCTTTGTTTCCTTTTGTGGAACAGATGTTTATGTTAAGTAGCTAGGCTATCGCGAAAAGCAACTGCTGTGTACATCTGTGCAAAAGGTATGCCCATAGAAAGCTGTATGAATACATGCACATCCATGTGCGCAAGGGTCTCTTTGTGTATATGTGTGTGTGTGTGTGTGCGTGTGTGTGTGTGTCTGTACATGTATATGTGACCCCAAACCCTAAACCGGAGGAAGACCAAACACCTCGGAGAGAATTCTTTGTGGTGCCGAACATACGAAACTCAGAGTCTACGGCTGTCTGTGAACCAGAGTTCTCGAGCTATGCATGGGGTAGAGGCTACAGGGGGCAGGAGTTCCTCAAGTCCTGAAGCCATAAACCCCACAGCCAGTCCACCAACAACTGCTAACGTTAATTGCTCATTTTGCTGAAGCTTGACACCCCTCCCCTTTCATGCTTGGGCTGTTCTCTGAATTAGGGTACAAGTACCTGTTCGGGCCTATACAAATCGTAAGAGGGACCCTGCCTTAGACCCCACGAAGCCTTCGAGCCGCAATATCTAAGGTAAGGAACCAGCTCACCCGAGAAGCCCAGTGACCTACATAACTGCAATGGGCTGCTCACCTACACTTCTACAGGGGCATACGATCCCGATAATTTGACCAGAAGACAAACATAGGCTAGTATAGTATAAGATAGGTGCTAAACTTACAACCAGAAACAGGCCTCTGCGTCACTCACGGCTGTAAGTTTTAAAGTTCAAGACTCAAGCTCTATGTCCACATATGGTATGCGGCCTCGCATTATGTCAGGTGCCTTTCGATGCTTTCGCAGGACGAAATGAAACCGAACGATGATTGATTGCCTTTGCAAAGCCTGGGTCAAGCAACCTGAGTCCTAAGCCAAATCCTAAACTCTAAAGACTCTAAAGGCCTTGACCCCAAACCCTGAAGCCGTTAACCCTCAAGCCCAACATGGACCTTGACAGACCAAGGCCTACGCGCAACAAAAACTCTAAGCAGAATCCTAGAACCCCAGGCGATGAAGCTTGGAATTGAACCCTAAATCCTATATCCTCAAAACCTCGGAATCGCGCCAGTGTATATGCTGTATAGGTCCAACCCGAAAGCCCTATCCCTGAGTTCGCTAACCCCTGAACCATTAAACCCTTATAGGGATAGCAGGGGTACCGGCGCCCACCCAAAAGCCCGACTACTCCCAACATGCTATAACAAAATATAAACAAATCCTGCAAGGACATGGATCGCAAAGCCCTCAAAAACCCTATGGAACCCTACACCCTGAACTCTGATTGAACCCTTCCATCATGAAGCCCCGAGCCTTAAGCCCTAAGACAGCAGAAACCCTAAACCCCAAATCTCCCTCGTAGAACTCCTAAACCCTAAACCCTAAAAGCCTAAACCCCACATCTCCTAAACCCCAAACCCAAAAAACCTAAACCCCAAATCTCCCCCTTAGCACCCTTAACCGCAAACCCCAAAACCACTTAAAGGAACTCTCAGGCGAGCCGGGGAGCTCTTGAAAGCTGCGGTCAGATCTTTCCAACCTCGGCGGTTTTTGGGGGGTTTGGGGTTTAGGGCTTAGGATTTATATAGGCTTTGCCTATGGTTTGGGGTTTAAGGTTTTTAGGGTTTAGGCTTGAGGGTTTAGGGTTCAGGGTTTAGCGGCCATATAGGCGGCAGGAAAGGGCCTAAGTGTTCTGAGGGGTTCTATAGGGGATTGAGAATATGCTTCAAGGTTCAGGGTTTACAAGGCTCTGTGTTCAAGGTGGCTTTAGGATTGTTGGGTTTGCATACTTTAGGCCGAAGGGATCCTTCGGTTTTGAGATTGGGGTCCCGGAATCCATGCGAACCCTGCACCCGGAACCCATTATCTTCTGGGACGGTCCCTGACGGCAAAAGCTTGCGAACCATCCGAAGAGGCTCAACGACAACAACAAAACAGCCTATAAGCTCCCTCGCCCGAAATCTGATAAATACGAATCCCGAAATCCAACAATAGAAGCTCTACAGCCTAGATCCACCACCTTTTGTTCGCTTTATTGCGGTGTAATGAAGCAATGTATATCTTGTTTACATCCCTGAAGCAAGCAGCAAGTTATGGCTCCAGTTCTCCCATGTATTCATTGATATCCCAAAATGAAACACCCGTTGCTGATTCGAATGCATGCATTCGAAACACACACAAGATACTGGTTTCTGCGGGGGGAAGCAATGCGTAAATAGCCTCACTCAGGACAATGGCAAACCCTGAACCCTGAAACCCTTTGTGCTAACTGCTCCTAAACAGCTCGCCCAAGAGACTTGCTAAACCCACCAAGTGCCGAAGCCGATGTGGGGTTTGGTGAGCCAATCCGAAATTTGTCTGGTGGTAGGTTTCTTCAGCCTTATCCTTCCCCAAATCCAAAACACTTCATCGGACTCAAACAGCTGTGGGCTCCCCTAGACCCTACTCCCATCGAACTACTGTAATACACCAAAGTCCCAAAAAACCCGCACCCTAAACCCTAAATTACGCAAAGGCAAAGGGCTTTTGTCCGGCTTTGGAAGCGTCTCCAGCCGCTTGCCTTGGCTGCTTCGAGCTTCAGAATGCTCTAGGCTTTCGCGTCAGGGATTCGTGGCTTGATCCTAAACCCTAAACGACCCCAAACCCTAAAACCCGACACCCAAACCCTCAACCGTGGTTAAAGCATTCAAGGCGTCAGGTTTACGGTTCAGGGCTTGAAGAGATCAAAAGGCTCAGGGTGTTTCAGGTGTCGGACTCGGGGTCCAGTGCTTCTGACATCGTCAAGAAATGCAGGGCTCAGGTCGAGGGTTCAGTTTAGGGTTTAGGGTTCAGTTTTGAGAGGCCAGAAAGGGACAAGGACAGGTTCAGGCTCTAGATGTTTGAGGCGTAAGAGCTTCAGCAAACGGAGGACTGTAAGACAAATCCTAGCTAGTAGGATCCTCATCATACAGACCCCCAACACATGTACCCTAAAGCTGTTAAGGTCTGTTGCCAGGCAACTTCTAGCTAGGGCTAGTTACCAGAACAGGGGTGTAGAGTGCAAATAATTTGTGCCTTTGCTTTCGGTCACTCAGAAGAAGTTCTTGAATAAACCTGCATACCACCCTCTGCAACCCTGTCGAATCTCATAAACTCTGCTTTACCGCCACAGCCGTTTTGCTAGGTACCGTGTGTATTGAAGCTGCACCCAACGGTCAACAGTACGCACGACAACTACAGATGGCTTGAGATCACCACAACAGCCTGGAGTTGTCCTTAGGCACAGAAGCCCGCTCTGTTGCACCTCGCCTGGACACTAACATGCATGCCTGCATGCCCACATACATACATACATGCATACATGCACAATGAAGAGAACTAAGAGCTTGGAAAAACAGACAAATGATTTTACAAGCACAAACTTCAGTACACATGTATGTATGTCTGTGTATATATTTATATTTATATACACAGGCATATTGCCAGAGACATCGAGAATTAGATAATGGGATGGTTCTGTAACATTCTATAACTATGTACTGGCATATTTATATACATGTCTACTTACATACTTGTGTAACTACAGACTTGTATAAACATACTGTTAGAATTTGTATGTGTATGTATATATATATATATAGATATGTATGTGTGTCTGTGTACAAGTATATGTACAGCTTAATAGAAGTACACAGCTAGATAATTTACAACTATAGAACCGCATAGCTTTGTATAGGTATACAGTTATATAACATTGTATAACCGGGCAAGATAAAGCTACATACATATATGTGTCATAAAAACTATACGGTTATATAAATGTATACTCATACAATGTAAAAGAGACATGAACGATAACAAAACAAATAATAAACAAATAGATAGAACATATGCGTGTATGCTATATATATCTATATATGTACACATACACACACAACTATAGGTATACATACACGCAGATCCATTCATCCATCCATGCGTATATACATACATGCATGCATGGATGCGTACATACATACATACATACATACATACATACAAACAAATCTATATCTCTATGTATATGTATGTATGTATGTATGTATGTATGTAGGTATGTATGTATGTATGTGTATATATATATATACTGGCATGTATATATAAACATATAACATACACATATCACCACTGCGCACTTTGAGGCTTGTGTTGAAGCACACAGCCCTATAGACCCTACACTGCGCGAAGTAACCTCTAAAGACCTAAAAGCTTGCAACAGCAGTCGAAACAGCTTATTTAAACCGTACCTTCGACTCGGACCAGCATGCAACCAAAGCCCCACAAGCTCTCCAGGCAATCCGATATAACCTGTTCGAAAACCTTGAGACCCATATACCCCAATGAAGCCTTTCTGAAACAAACCCGACAGCACCCCGAGAATCAAACGAGGAACCGCGTTCACATGACTCTCGCAGTTTACGGAGCTCTGATTCGGACTGGGCCACCTGAAAGAAACAAAGGGGTTGATGCGACTTTGCGGCTTGGAGTCTTGCAGCAATTAGGGTTGTGAAACCAGGGCTTGCATATAATTCTGGGGCTCAGTATTCTGCATTTGGTGGTTGCAGGCTCGGTGCTAATGCCTGCACGGTTACACTCCTAAGGTATGTGGCCTGCCATTTGTTTCCTGCTGGGCTTCGATCCTAGAGCGCTCCTCGCCAAGGTCCTGCTTCAAGCCTTCTCCGGTGCATCCTCGGAATCATTCTGAATGATATTACCTGCATGAAACCTCACTACCAATAGCATGTTGTGGCAGCTCGTATTAGGAACCTTTCTCAGTCAAATTTGACCTTTGTGGGCTCTGTTATCGTTATCCGTGCCGATGGGCGGGCGGGAAGCAAAATCAGCCACAAAAAAGGAACTATAATGGAGACTATAGGTTTTTGGTTGCGGTCGGGGGATAGTATCGCCTGAAGCAAGTTCTCGACGTCCTCGGGCGCTGGAAGCGTCTTCTTTCCTGGAGGGTTTCGGGTCTAGTGGGGTTTGGGACACTCAAGGTTAAAGTTATTCGGGTTTTAGGGTAAGTAACGGGGTTTGGGCAGGGCTTAGGGTTGGTTTGCTGGTGCTTGATGCCAGAACATCACTGATTTCCAACTTCCGGGCATGCAGAAAACATCAGCACTTACTCTGGTTCTCTGCTTCCTATAGGCACAGAGACACCGAGTGCCTTCTGATTAGGCCCAGTTTTTTCGCATACAGCCTTAAATGAGAAATAGTTCATGTAAGCAGACAAAGTGTTCTAAAGGATTTTTGTTCGCTTGGTCGTTTGATGCGCTGCATGGATGCTTCTTCGGGCATGTCTGCTTCCAAGAAGAGGAGGCACCGTATATACGCGAGTGCTTTCGGCATGTTTCAACTCGTGAAAATGGGATGTGCGCGAAGCACATACATAGACGCTACGTTTCCGGCATGTCAGCCACACGAACCGCCGTAATTGCAGTGCACATGGCAGCTGCGATTCGCGCCTTTTGATTTCATCGGAGCCATCAACAACAAGAGCAACAGCAGCTGCGAGCATCTAACAAAAGAAGACGCCCAACCTGCAGTTACAATCCAATAACGACAACAGACGACCGTCCTGGAAGAGATATAAGAACATCGGAAACTCATACTAGAGCAGGAGAACCGTCTGGCAGCCAGACTGTCTCATCAGAATATCTCAAAGCCCATAAGGCTTACCCGAAATCCTAAACCCTAAACCTTAAGTGAAATGAGCCTCTAGGTAGGAATGCGATCATAAGACTTGGTGGAATCTAGTAAAACTGAGTAGAACCCTCTGAAACCAGAACATGAAGAATTTTGAAAGTCGAAGATCCTCCTCGAGCTTCTGTTGCCACCAGGCGTCGGTCCAACTGCGTCATTGCGGCTTGCCACAAGGTCCCCCTAGCAGTCGTGACGTGTGCGTTGGCCGGGACATCATGGAGCTCCTGTTCGAAAATCTCTGGTTCCTATTCTTGGCTTCTGTATACGGAAAAATATTGGACAGGGGATTCAGAACCAATGGATTGTTATTCATGCTTCTGAAGGTACATTACACCCTACCCTAGACCCTAGCCATAATCCTAACCTCTACCAACTCCGCTCGTGGCTTCACTTGCGGCCTTTGCTATGCCTGCGGTTCGTGTGAAGAGTTCTATAAGTGTCCCTACAAGGGGTTCAGCAAAAGTCCCTACGATTTCCAACACAGGTTCTAGAACACATGTTCTAGAAGGCAACAACAAGGTAGAGTGTAGGACTTGAAGCCAAGCATGACGCCGACTGCAAGCATGCAGTTGGAACCTTACCCCCAGCCCTACCCCAAAGTCAGAGGAATGCCATGTTTCAACCTGCCTGGCAACCAGATTCGGGAAATAAGCTCGGAGTTCGGCTGCCTAGATTTAGGGCTTGGGCTCAGAGCAAGGCAACAGCCAGTGTCAGGAATGCTCCTTCATCAACGAGCTGATGTCTTTGAAGGAAAACTCGCTGACATGGCGGCAGCTGCTCAGGAAAGTTGTTAACTCCTTCACCGCCGCATCATCCTTCACACGAACCATCGCCAGTAGCAAGGGTGCAGTCTCTTCTTTCGGTGAAGCGGCCAGCTCATTCTTGAACCATTGCCTTTGCTTTTCGAGAGTATAAAGAGCACAACTGTGCTTGCCAGCATGACTTCACCGTCCTGAACCCTCGACCCTACATCCTAAGCACGAATACGCAGCAGCCTTCCAAACGAAGATCAAGATTCTTTGACCGCAGGCCACCGAGGAAGCCGTCCAGTAGCTTTGGGAAGCCAACACCCTTGAATGCCTCAACGGTCCGTGTGACGTGATCTCCTTGGCTCTGGCATCACCAACACGCTTACTGCAAGTCCGTTTGGTTCCCTCTCTCTCTCCATCTCTTTCTCTAGATCTGTCTGTCTCCCCCTCTTGTTCTCTCTTCTATCCACTCGTCAGCTCCCTCCCTGCGCCGTAACCAGGTGCCCGATAAGTGAAAGCTTAAATTCTCATGTCGGGCATGATAATTAGAACTACCTTAAAACCTAAACCCTGCAAACCCTAAACCCTAATCTGTACAGGGAAGTTGTTCGAAGTTCTCTGGCTCACAGGTCATGGCTCGGACGTGCTGGCCTAGGTCAAGGTTTCGCCCGGCATCAGCTATGATGGTACTTAAGGCATCTTCAAACATGACGAAACAGGTCACGAAACCCACCGAAAGGCTGGTGGAAGTGTAGAAACATTCCAAGCTTCGAATTCCGGGATTAGGTTGCGGGTTCGCCAAGGATCGTTATGATGGTAACATCAATTAAAATCCCTAAACCGTAAACCTTACACCCCTGAACTACAACTAAGGGGGTGGTGTCCAGTGGCCGTGGAGATTTGTCCATTGCCAAAAGGTCTATCTATCTATCTATCTATCTATTTGCCTCTCTACATGTATTTGTATATATATATATACATACATACATACATACATACATACATACATACATATATATATATACATACATACATACACATACATATGCATAGATAGAAAGAAAGCAAAATAGACAGATTGATAGATTGATAGATACATAGATAGACAGATAGATAGCTAGATAGCTAGATCGGATGGATCGCTTCGACTCTCATAGGCTCCAGGCAACGAATGTCTGACATGGGGTTCAGGGTGGCTTAGGGTTCTGAATTTTGTCTGGTTTAGGGTTTAGGGTTTGAACTTTAAGGTTCGGTTTTCTGGATGCCATGTGACGCGGAACGGAGCCTGGAGTTCTGTATTCGCATTTCAGGGTTCTGAGGTTTGGGATTTAGGGTTAATGATGTAAGGGCACGGGGCCAACCGCCAAGGTGATGATGTTGAGGCCCTGCTCACCACCGTATTTAGTGTGGCATAAGATCTCTACATCTATGCCAGTGAGATCTTAGTATTTTGTTGTAGGGATATGGCGTTAAGCCGGGAGCCTAAGCTGCACATAACCCTAACCCCCCAGGTACCTACTATATAGGGCCCTAGGGGCTCTAGTACCCTACATAGTAGTTACCTGGGAGGTTCCGGTAACCTTACCCCGAAGCTCCGAAGGGCTGAAAAAGCTTTGACGGTTCGGGCTAAGAGTCGTTTGAATGTGGCATTCTTCTTCACCAGCTCGGTCAAGGCCAGGGCGATCTTTTTGAAGAGACCCTTGCACAAAGACTTAATCATGGCTCATGGTTGGTTTAGGAGGCTCACAGAACCCCACAACTCCAACACGAGGCGTGCTCGTAACCTATCGCTCTGCGAGGGTGCACCCTGAGCCATCTCGAAAGGGCTGTACTGTTATAGTGCCTCAAGAGTGTGATTGCGTTTTTTAATGGTGTATTTTCAGAATAAGCAGGAGAGACGGTTGGATGATGCCAATAATCATTCAGGCTCCCATGCCATAAACCCCAAACCCTACATGGTCTAGCGTGTGGGGCGGCCCAATGCTTCAGAAATTCTCTAGCTGGAAAGCTAGGCTGCTTCCAATACCGAAACCCGGCAAACACACACATACACACACATACACACAGAGACAGAAACAACCCAACAACGAAGCGAAAATGAGGCTTATCGATTAGGGGTGGTAAGTTGCAGCGATTCACGGTGCTATGAGCTTGCGCAGGTGGGTCTGAGGCAAAACTGCACTGCAACACCCAGCAACATAGACACCACGAAGCCTTCTCCCGAAGCTCCAACAGCACCAGAGCATCAAGCCCTAAACCCTAAACCCCACCTAAAGCCCTATACCGCTACACCCCAAACCCTAAACGCCTGTACCCCCTGAACCTTAAACCAAAACCTGGTACACTCCAAACTTGAGCCTTCTACTTCCTTATGTACGGGCCTTGATACTATAATACTTAGAACCGCTTCTGTTTGTAGGGTGCTGTGGTACGTTGTCGTATAATAACTGTAAGAGTAATGTCGGTAGTGATTCAGGCTTCTATATCGCTCACCGGAGAAGACCCTCATGCCCTATGAGCGGTCTCTCGAGTCGTTCCGGGCAGGCAGGGAGCACCGGCGGAGGTTCTGTTTCAGTGCGTTTTTGGTGGTCATTATATGTACAGTAGTGCTTGAGCAACAGTTGTATGACGAAGCGTTGAAGGTAAAAGCTTTTGTCATTCAGCCTCTGCCGCCCATTCACTTCCTTTTGCTACGCATCCTGTCCGTCCAGCACCACCCCCAACCCCACCAGCACTACCACAACGACAAGAATAACAACAACAGCTAAAACGAACATCTGCCCCCGCAGCAGCGACGCTTCAACAACGGCAACAACAAGAGCTAAACCCGGAGTCTTGAAGGAACCCCCCTTGATTGATTTTGTGATTTAGTGGCTTTTTAGTAGCGTTCATCCTAGGGACACGAGCGATGACAATGCTGAACCCTCGGCGGTCCTCGCTGGCGACACCTGCCATTCGGTAGGAAGTGACCAGCGCTGCCAAGATCGTCACATTCCAGCCCGTCTCGTCTTTGAAGTTAACTGGGATCCGAAATCAGCTCGGGTTGAAGCTTTCCGATTTCGGGGGGTGCATCGATTCTGGCTTGCAATACCGGTTCTTGGTTGCCTGAAAATTCTTATGGCGGAATACTGGCCACAATAAAATAGGTTACCCCCTACAGAAGAAAGCCGAAGTGCGACAATCCAGGGCCAGGTAGGTGTACGTAGGGTTCCGGCTTGGGGAGTTTCCGCTGGTGAGCATTCGTCCCTTCAACTAGACGCATGGCTCAGATCTATGTTGTGGGGTTCAAGAACTCTGAGCTTTGGGGGGTAAGTGTTTTTGAAGGGGTTGATTCCAGGAGCAATCCAAAGCTCCAGCGTCTTCGAGCTTGGCATTGGAGGTGAAGAAGAGTTAGTCTCAGCCTTTTTGATCAAGAGCGCTGAAAGTCTACGCTTCTGACGCCCTAACATCCCCAAACAATCCAAAACCTACCCAACGACTCCAGAACAGAACGCTTTGAAAACCCAAACCGTTGACTGAATAATACCAAACACAAAGACATATCCCATATATATATATATGTGTGTATATATATATTATTTACTGTCGGGAAACACAGTTGCAGACCATTCATCCTTACTAAGATGGATGCTGTTTGTGTAGTTCATTACATCATTTTATTCACTCACATCTCTGCTTGGCATATATGCGATCACTTCTAAGGCCACTGTAAAACAACAGTTTTAAGGATAAAATTGGGGCGGCCAATTCAGCAGGTACGTGAAGAAGGCGTCCCTTCTTCATATCACAGCAAATCTGGACGGTCTTTGTTCGGCAGAGCGATCCATAAATGCTCGCTGCCCCCCTGCTTTTCTAGGAACTAATGCCATCTACATCCTTCGAAACAGGAGTTGCGCACACCCACCCGCACACGACGAATCCCTTCGAAAACCTGTCTGCGTATTTATCCAGGAGTCGACCGCACAGCAGCTCGGAAAGCATTTGCCTGGGCTGCAAAACTTCATATGAAGCAAGATTTCAGGTTCTTGCAAGGCTTTCACTGGGCCTCTACATGGGCTGCTGAAGGGTTTGAGGCGGAAGATTATGAAACGTCTTGGGCTTCCGGGCGATCTCTGGTAAAGTATTGGCGTTTTAGCGGCATGTCGTGTGGTATTTGACTTGGGGTTGCGAGCCGTGAAGCCGCATCCCTGCTTTAGGGTTGGTGAGCACGTTTCGGACCTGAGAAATTCCTAGCTGGGAGTCGTAAAGAAGGGGAACTCCTATTTAAAACACCGCAAATACTAAGCCCGTCGTCATGACTGTCTTTGTCGCGGGTATACTGCCGACCAGGGCATGTACATAAATACTGCGAATGAGACCTGTGGTACCATCGCAGCACCACTGAGAGTAGGAGTTAGGTGCACTGGGGTTCAAGGTCCTGTTGACTTCATGCGCGAAAGGCACTGCAAGGCTGCATGACGACTGCCGTGCAGGGGCGAGGCGTTCCAAGTTTCTTGTCGNNNGGGGGGGGGGGGGGCAGGGTTTCGGTGGATCTAAGGCTAAATAAATCGTATTGGTGGGTTCAGTGTCCACGTATACAGCAATGCTCGTGCCACACCACAGGATGTATGCAAAGACAGCTGGGTATGAACTGCTGACCCATACACCCCGACTCTGCTTGCTGCAAAGAATGGCACATCCAGCCCTGAAGCCTAAGTTCGAAGCCCCAAACCCTAAACCCTGAGCCCTGAGGTCTCAACCGTAATTTGCTAAATCACAAAGCTTAAACCCCCACAGCGCAAGTGCCAAGTGACAGGGCCGGCTTCACTGAGGGCTCGCGGATCTTTTCGAACTCCTTAGGAAGCCCAGAAAGACCATGTTGAAGTCGAGTAGATGTTAGGTGGGGATTTACTCCTGGGATGAATGCTGCAGCAATACGTAGGTCTTATCGTTGGGCTTTATGGCATTCCAACGGCATTCAGAGTTTACGGTTCCAAAATACTGATTCCATGACCAGCTGCATGTCCGAAGTTGGCGAAGGTCCATACGAGCCTGCCGACTTCTTGCCACAGGGTTGGTTGTGAGGCGAAGACACTAGCTGCCCAACCAAGCATAGCATCAATGCCAATACTGCTCTTCCTCATGTTCACCGCCTGTCGTTTGTGCGTTAGGTCCTTGCACCCAGAAACCCCAACCAAACATACGACTTCCACAGTCTGTCAGATTCAGTTCTCCCGGCACTCTCGCCCAGCAGCCTGCTCCTACTGACACCTGTTTGGGGAGACGGGGCAGGTCCGGGCCAGGCCATGAAGGTTTACCCAAGGGGCTCTATGTACCTGTCTTTATCTATCTATCTCTCTATATAGTAGAACGCAGGGCTTCTATACCCGGAATGATGTCTATGATTTAGGGAACTATCCCCCATAACACTACATGGGGCCCGCTGGGCTATGAAATCGTGATCCTCCTCTCGTTCTTAGTCGAAAGCAGCACGTAGTTGTATCTGGAGACGTCATTTCAGTTCTGCCCGAGTCCATGTTATCTTGTTCTTGGGCTTTACCCACAGAGTTAAGCAAATGATGCGTCGTATGTTTGAACCAAGGAAACTTTCTGCAACCATGAACATTTTGAGAACAAGCTTCACATTGCAGTAATTTACGCGGGGTCAACCCAATATCAAACTGCTTGAAACCTGAAACATCCTGACACCACTGAAGAGACCCGGATCCCTAAACGAGGGCACTTCTTAGAGTTCAAACCTTCCTCCACAATCCGTGTTTTGCGCGTGTGCGCGCATGTGTGTGTGTGTGTGCGCGGGTGTGTGTGTGTGTGTGTGTGTGCGTGCGTGCGTGCGTGTGTGTGTGTGTGTCCATGTGTGTGTGTGTGGTGTGGCACTATAGCAACCTTTCATCTTAAGCAGCTTACCTGAAGATCGAATCTTCTAGCCTGCTGATGTTACATAGCATGCCTCTATCCCCATGCCTGATTGTGGGGCACTGCCGTATGATCTGCCATATGATCCAGTACTTCATTCCATGCTTGCTGTGTAGCCGTATGCTCTGAGCCCGACATATGCTGTGCCTGGGATGCTGCTGCAGTACTATATTATGTATATATATATATACATGTTAATCAAACAATAAATAAGTATATGTATATATAATGTATATAGAATATAACACAATGTAATATAATACAATGTAACATAATATAATACAATACAATAGAATAGAATAGAATAGAATAGAATAGAATAGAACATACTATAATGTGACATGACATAATACAAAATGTAATACAAAAAATATAATGAGAAACTATGATATAATACAATTGTAATATAATATAACATAATATAATATAACTTGATATAATATAGTATAATATAATATAGTATAGTATACAATATAATTTAATATAATACAGCATAATATAACATAGTATAACATAATATAACATAATCTAATATATGAATGAGTGCGTGTGCGTGTACGTACTGCTACATACCTGATACTTGCATGCATTGTTGAGTGGCTTCACAAATCCCAGGATGTCGTGGAGAACCATTCACAACACAGATCAGGCCATTAGATTTAGAGTTGAGATAACCCTTAACCCCCAAGCCACGAACTCATGGACCGGCACTTTGCTGGGAGTAGGGTTTCGGGTTGTGGGCGACCCCAAGGCGGAGTTCCGTAACTCGCATCTCCCAACATTCTGTCGCAAGCTAGCTTGCCGCAACACAAGATGACTGCAAAGCGGTCTTCCACACTAGCTGCGTATACAGCAGAAGAAGACCCTACAAAATGAGTCTCCCACTCGCTGGTTGCAGAGAGGTACTCTGCAGGTTGTAATTTGTAAGTGTAATTCCCCGACCGCTTGCTCCTCAACAAAACACTGGAAAATTCCAGACAGCCGGTGAAGTGGGCGCAAACGAATGCAAACAGCAACAAACACCACGAGGCAAACGGTGCGTTCCCACGGAATCGCGAAAAGTAAGGAACGACCATGACCGAAGCGAAAGCAGGCAGCAGCAAAAACGAGCAATACGCTCAGAAACAGGAAAGCAACACAAGATAAACACAGATCTGAACGCAAACGGCGTAAGCAGGACACTTTGAGCAAACATCCAGATAAGCTAGACCAAACAGAAGCCAGAAGCTAAAATCCCAAGCAAGAAGCCCGACACCGTAAACAAACCAGGGCAGCAGGGGAAGGGCGACGCGGCGACACTTGCATGTGTCACAACTTGTTAAAACCAAAAACACCACTCCAAGATATGCCCCCCAAACAATATAGCCTGCTGTTTAAACGATCAGAACCGGCTGCGCTCAGCAGGTCGGGCTGCACGGCACACCAACTGATATAACACATATACGGCTGCGGCATAGGCTTAGGCTTTTCGGTCCAATCTCCGCAACATCCCGAAGCCTAATAACCCAAAGCTTTCCTATTTCTTTTGTGGCCCGCTTCCCAAGTTTGCTTCTCCGAACTCTATGCGCAGTCTGTCAATCTTATAAGCCCCAAGTGTCCCGAACTTAGGGTTTGGGGTGTAGGGCTACTCCAATGGGGATATACAGTAAATGACAGTGACAGGGATTCCTTGTTTATGTTACTACAATGGGGAGATATAGAAAATTGACAGGGCTTCCCTAGTCTTGTAACTTACCCTAGGCTTCCAAGGACCGTACAGTTAGGGTCCTCGACCCCTTAAGGACCCAATAATAAGGTCCTTGGAAGCCTAGGGCTAGCTTGAATTCCTTAGCAGCAACCCAGAAACCCTGCCTGTGCAGTCCCTGCGGGTCTTCCGGGTGGATCTTCTGCTTCCTCGGGAGTCGGTTTAGGGGGGTTTAGGGGTTTCGGGTTAGGGTTACCCTAAACCCTAAACCCTGCCAAACGAGGTCTCCCGGGTCGGCACGGGACTACCGGTTTAGGCTTGAGGGTTATCACTCACCCTAAACCCTCAAAAACCTTTAAAGCTCTGGTGCTCTTCAACCTTGTGAGGGAACACCACAACTAGTTTACTAGTCGAACTGCTCCCTCCTATCATATCGTTGTCCAAACGTCTTTCTAGGTTCATACCCGCTGCCGCGGCCTGCAACTCCACACACTCTATACTCTATAAACACATAACAAGTAATGAACAAGTATACAACGACATAAACACTCAACACTCATATGTGTACATGTATATACATACATACACACATCCATCCATATATCCATCCATCCATCCATCCATACATAGATACACCCATACGTACATACCTACCTACCTACCTACCTACCTACCTACCTACCTACCTACCTACCTACCCACCCCTACCTACCTACCTACCTACCTACCTACCTACCTACCTACCTACCTAAGAACACATACATACATACATACATACATACATACATACCTACATGCGCACATACCTACATGCGCACATACCTACATACCTACATACGTACATACGTACATACATACATACATACATACGTATGTACATACATACATACATAGGTACGTACATACAGGCATGCAAACATACATGCACACAAACATACACACATACGCACAAATACACGCACACACACACACACAGAGACATACATACATAAATACGTACACACATACACACACCCACACACATACATACATACATACATACATACATACATACATACATACATACACATATACATACATACATACATACATACATACATACATACATACATACATATATACGCGCATACATACATACATACATACATACATACATATATACGCGCATACATACATATATACATACATACATACCTACATACATACCTACATACATACATACATACATACATACATACATACACACACACACGCGCATCTAAGCTTCTAGATTGATGCCCTGCACCTGGAATTCAGACACTCGAAGCAAGAAATGTGGGCTCGCAAAATCCTCTTGGCCATACGCCTATGGCTGGATACAGAGCTTAGAGTTTTAAGGTTCTCTAGTTTAGGGTTCTAGCGATGAAGCTGATGCTTGAAGGCTCCCCTCCGTGGATACCTTGCCCATGCTGGACCCGAACCCCTCGCTGGGCAAAATTGATGTCTCCGCGAACAAAAGTAAGGTAGTCGGAACTCGAGCCTGCAGAACCCGAGCCACAAACGTAGCTCTAGCTTCTTATATAACACTGGTCACCTTAAAGTCTTGCTCGAATCCTAGTATTACTACTCCTGGGGGAGCACAGTTTGTAGTTGGTCGATTAAGGGATCATGGTGATGCTCTTAGCGAGTTTGTCAAACTCTCCACCGCTTTTTCGTTTGTCGTTGAGTAAGAGTAAACAGAAGTCTCGAAGCCGCCCGAATCCCACTTTCATCTACTAGAACCTACTTTCTCGTAACGATGTCACTACATCCGCCCAAACACAGATGTTATGCAGACCCTGCACAGTATTCGGTTCTTGAAGTTCAGAGTAAGTAGACCAGTCCAACAGGTCTTCCCCCAACAACAAGCCATTCTGAATCCTAAACCCTGAACAGCACCTGTAGTCTCCATTGTGTAACTCGTTCGGGCAGCTATAAAGACCAAAAGGCTACAGGTTAACCTGCTTTCCGACTCGGTCTCTGCAAAAACCTTAAAAGGGTCTACAGTGGCTACAGGCAGAGGCTAGGTCAATACTGAACCCTAAACCGGCTCAGGCTTAAGGGATTAGGGTTTAGGGTTCAGGGTTTAGGGCTTAGCGGAAAGGGCATATATTAGTCAGTCAAGTTGCAAAGCCTGCTGGCAGGCTGATTTCAGCTGGTCGATAAGCTTTGGAACTGAAGCATCGGCGTCCTCGGATTCGGTTTTTGGGCCAGCATGTCTGCCTCATAGCGTTTTCGGAGGTCTCCTCTATATATATATATGCATATGTAATGATACCTGGACTATGCGGAGATACGGTTAATAACTCATAACTTAATAGCTGTTCAAACCCAACACAATTGCGCTTAGGGTTCATTGAAGGGTTTGGGCGGGGTGGCTTCGGAGGATAGGGTTTGCTCATACTTGCTGCCTGGTTTTGCTGATAGAACGTTCCCTACTGTCGCTTCCCTTCAGATTTTGCCCCAACCCTTGCAAGTTCACAGGCTTCCAAGCCGAGTTGCCTTGGCTCCGACGTCAGGCTTTCCGTCTTTGCCCACCTGCAGAAGGTCCTATTGAATGTATACCGGATCTTGCATAATTGATAACATGCTCACATCATGTACTTTTCGTTGCTATGCGACAGCGTCGAGATGATGCATCCGTGCGAAATCTGCAGAGGAACTGCACAAAATATCCGGGTGTCTGAACTCGCTTAAACGGGCATCCCACATTAAAGGCCCAAACTCAAATTGTGAATCCGTAAACCGCCAATCCAGTGGCAGGGAAAGAATGACCAGCAAGACACCCGAGTTCCAGCTCTCAAGCTGGGTTTCGAAGTTGTGCGTTCACTGTCTAAGTAGGGTTCAGGGCTCAGAATCTGAAGCCGAAGTCCAGTGTGAAACGAGCTTGCAGCTGCTATGCCTTTGACAGGTCATGCCGGAGGTACCGAAACCTCATAATCCTAAAGCTAGTAATAGACTATTTAATAGACCCCAAGCCCTAAATCCTCAAATCCGAAACCGTTACAACATTTTCCAACAAGCCTTCGATGACGAGACCCAGACAGGTAACATCCACAAGTCACACCCGAATAACCAACCAAAAATCAAAACATATCAGTATGTATAAGCCGTCGACTCTCACGCCCGAACCAGGCATGCAAGGTTTCACGCATCCTAGGACAAGGACACATCGGGAGTGAAGGGTTTAATTTAGTTGGAATGGGGTTAGTAAGAAGCATGTCGAGCTTAGAAAGACTCGCCCTAAACCTCCTACGGGTGAGCAACTGGGGCTTCAACAGGCTTGGGTGCAGACATGGCTCTGTCGCATCTGGCATGTAAGCCCTGAAGGTGCTGTAGAAATTCGCGATGGCTTGGACAAACTCCGCAAACGCATTGAAAGTGCTGTATGTCTTTGACATCACAAAGCCACCATTCATCTCCTGGAGTGCTCGATAACCTTGCCGCGCCATTTCTTTCACGTGCATCCTACGGCAACAAAGAATCCAAGTCTGATGAACAACTGGTTTTCGCTGGCCGCGCCTTTGGTCCACACATGGGCTAGCGATCTGCACTCGCAAGTGGTATTTCCAGCGTGATCGTGCCAGAGACGTGGACCACATGAGTATGACCTACTTCCTGTCTTCAAGCAAGTTGACATGCATTATGTTTCCAATGTTGCTGACGTGTGGTTCTCAATTCCCGAACCTACACCCTAAACTTCTTCTCCGGCACACTAGAGTCACTAAGGCGAACCATACTGACAATGGAGGCGATGCCTGGTGGCAGAGGGGGTTCTCTTAAGCACACCCTGAAGAGTAGTACTAAGTACTAGCAGCAACAAGAGAAGTAGTGGTAGAAGCAGCATGAGAAACAGACAAAAAGATGTACTGATTACCTCTAGTCCCGCTCCTCGTGGTCGTAGTGGTAGTAGTGGTAGTAG
>CAJNJA010021775.1:251-7751 GCA_905231915.1 Symbiodinium necroappetens | reverse complement strand
GCTGGAACCGTACGGCACGGGAATCTGAAAAGGACAGCGTTTAGAAATGCCTGGTAACGCGAACAAAGATCTCTTCAACTAGTGAACGAGACCAATGACACGCAAAAACTGAAATCTTGAAATGCCAACAACCAGGGCTTACTCAAACATGGGCCCTCTAAAAGACCTTCTGGGAGATAGATGTACCAGTTCGTGCCAAAGCCTGTTCTACCTAAGCTTGCTTGAAAATTCTACTGAATGTTTTGTTTGCTGTGTTCCTCACTCCATCAGGCGATCAACCAAGTAGCTCTCTCTCTCTCTCTCTCTCTCTCAAGTCTAAACTAAGAACCCTAAAAAAAAACACCGTAAGCCTCCACAATGTTTGGCCCTGAAACCTCAAACTTAAAGCCCTCAACCAAACGCCAAATCTTGTTCTCTCCAAGCAACTAGTTTGTCTTTCGTCGCCTCTGGGACGAGTACGGCCAATACCGCCGCGGGACGGAAACCGTCCCGACTTCTCATGTCTGCCGCCCTGCCCAGAAGATGGGTTAGAGTTTAAGGTTAGCAGTTCCGAATTTGGTGTCCTTACCACAGTAGGGCTATGAAACTACGCAAACAAACAAACAAACGAACAAACAAACACAACAAACACACAAACAAACACACACACACAAAACAAGCAACTCAACACCAAACAAACAAGCAAAACACAACCAAACAAACGAGCACAGGCTTTCGTAATTGGTCTTTAGAGTAAATACACGCAGGTAAATGCACAAGTACGTAAACACGTAAATACGAACAAAAAAACATATGTATATATATATATGTATATGTATACACATACATGTAGTGCCTTCAAGTTGGTTTAACTTCCCCAGAAGCTCCTAAAGCAGCAGTAGCCTGTCAGTTGTTGAAGGAAGTGCAGCGGCTACTGCTTTAGGGTTTTGTTTGCCTCCTACCATGCGACGAGCCTGGGTTGTCTGGTCTATGTGGCATTTGGGTTCATAAACACCATTGATTACAGAACTGCCCTGGGAAGCTTCCAAGCAGTCGAACCAGAATGTTGACGAAAGAGAACACATCGCAAAGAGTTCCATCATAATTAGAGAGGAAGGGCCTCACAGTATCGAGGTTTCCTGCGTGGGCCACAGGGATCCACAGGCTGTGATCAGTTAACCATTCTATGCTATCGTCTTCGGTCGCGCTCCTCATGGTGGGGTCCTTCCCAAAATTAGTTAGTCAAGAAAGGCACCACAATGGAGACTATTGGAAGCTCGTATGCACACGCCCAACTGGTAAACGTAAAGCCGTGCTCAGTACGCATGCATGCTCATGACGATTCAACACGATCAAGCCGCCCTTAGTAAGGGCCCCGAAGTGTTACAATTACCCATAGGCTGCCATAGGCTCCTAAGTAGTTCCTTTTTCGTGGTTTATATTTAGAATCCTATAAGGTAATCCCAAAAAGGAAATACTAAGGAGCCTATCGGTAGGGACCTGGGTTTGAGGTACTCTGCAGTCAGTTGGGTTCTGGGAGATGTTCTGGTTCCTGAAGTCCCTATGAAGAAGCGACCCTTGGGAATACACTTCCTTAAGCCAACACGGAAAAGGCCGTAGCACTACTTATAGAGGACAGATATTTTTTTTAACAACGGTGGCCGAGAGGCTTGACCAAAAGGGCGCACAGCTCCTTTCTAGTTGTCTCAAGTTGCTCTGGTTTGGGGTTTCCTTTTTTTGCTAGAGGTTGTACCGGGGTCTATGAACAGTGTTTAGATGTCTTTCGCAGGGCGTTGACGGAGTTTTAGCGGGCTTACAATGCTTCAAGGGTCTGTAGGGCGGTGCGGCTGGCAGAATTCAGAGCTTCGGGGAGTGTTGGGGGTCTCTGGTAGCTGCACAGGGCTCTTTGCGGCTTCGGCTTTCGAATGCCTCTTGCGAGCCTCGGGGTCCCGGTCAGTCAAGGTTTAGGAGTTTAGGGTTTAGGAATTTACGCTTTAGGGTTAGGTTTTAGGGTGGCTTAAAAATCGCAGCCTGGAAAAATAGCGACATGATGGTACAGGGTGTGGGAAGCAAGCAGGAGATCGCTAATTACATCTCATGCGGCTAAGCGCTGCCGTGATCATAAGAAGCGCTGACGCGCGCCAGTGTTGAGCACAAGGCTCATCAAACCCCAGTTCTTCAGTTGGTGCTGAACCGCACAGCAACTACAGCTAAAGTAAGCCCAGGTAGTTAATTCGCCGCCTCGTGTGTGGGATGCCTTCCGCGTAGCTTCCCGCATTTTAGAACCCTGCCGCGACACGTCTCTATGTGCCTGGTGTGAAATTGTCACCCAGATCTTTCAACATCCCTTGATCAAGGAGTATACCTTAAATCACATGATAAAGGGATCCTAAACCTATTATAACTTAAGGCATATTCCCTCAATCAAGGATATTGGAAGGTCTAAGTTGCTTGAAGCAGCTTGCTGCACTCCCGGGCCCCTGAATTGGCGAATGCTGACGCATGTGCTTGCGAGCTCGGCAGCCCACGACGCATTTAGGGTTTAGGGGTTTTAGGGGTTTCAGGGTTCAAAAGCCTTTCTTGGAATGAAACCACGAACTACTTAGGAGCCTATGGGTAAACCCTAACTTCAGGCCAGTTTCGGTCTGGGAGAGAGTCGTGGGGATGTTGTCCCTCAGCGCCGGCAAGACCGTCTCGGCAACCTGCATCTCCTCAGTGTCCCGGCTACAGCGCTCTTAGGATCCTTTTGGGCTTTTAGGAACCTCTTGGGCTTTTAGGATCCTCATGGGCGTTTAGGATCCTAATGGGCTTTTAGGGTGTAGGGTTTAAGGCTTTTGCCTCTCACTGATTCCGATGTAAGGCTTAGGGCTTATAGGGTCTATCAAGGGTTTATAGAGGTTGGTGCTGCTATTCTTGAGAGGGGCAGGGGTTCAGGGGGAGAAGGGGTTGTAAACGGGCTCATGGTCGGAAATTGGGGTGATGGTCCTTACTTGTCCTTAGTAGCCTTAGCACGAGGGCTTACTACTTGGAATAGGGTTTGGGGCATATCACCCTATAGCTATCCATAAGGAACCCGAGAATTTGTGTACTGCCTATTGAAGCTTCTATTATGGTTTCTGGGAGTTGGTGGGATCAGGTTTACAAAAAGGCTGCGGTAGGGCTACGCGGAGGATCGGTTCTGGGCGCAGTGTTCCGACGTCTGCCTACCCTAAACCCTCGACTCAAACTTCTGAGAGGATCCGACGACCTTCATAGGGCTCTGGAAGCTGGCCCTCTGAAACTTTAGCCTGCAGCCCGAAACTCTACGCCGGAAAGCTCAAAGACCCTTGCAGCCCTAGCCTCTCTGAGACCTGGCCAGTGATTCTTCCTGGAGCCTACACTGTGCAGGCCTGAACATCCCGCAGCATGCAGCGGCTACGGAACCCCTGCAACTAACTGTCTAAGACGATCCGGCCTGAAACCTCCCACAGCATAAACAAGCCCACACCCTAAACCATAAACCCTCCATGCTAAACCCCACAGTACACCTTAATTAAACCTTAAACCCTAAACCCTAGGCGCCCGAGTCTCTCTTGTGCGTGCCAGGCGATTCGTACGATCCGTCTTCCGCATCTCTGCATTGTCCATCGCTCCTCCGCCCGCCGCCGCGCCGCTGCGGCTTTTCTTTTAGGGTTTAGGGTTGAACCCTAAGGGCTTAGCTTATTTTGTTTTTTGACGGGCTTAGGGTTTAGGGCTTAGGGTCTTAGGGCTAGCGGGCACGGAAGTTACATGAAGGGCTTGGACTTCAGGGTGCATGAATAACTCCAGTTGCCGCCCGTCGGATGAACCCGTACGCTGGAAGGACTCTTTCCTTCCAAGGTCCTAAGAACTACCTGTAGGGAATCGGCCACAATCGGGAACCCGTCCTAGAGGCCGATAACTCGTCAGTGAGTTCGATCATCGTTTAGGGTTTAGGGTTTGAGAGCTGTAACTTGGTTCGCCTCATATAACCCCGCGAGTGGTCATTTAAAGCCCACTTACCAGGTCCTTGTGTAAGCTTGACCTGCACGGAACCGTTGGAGACGGTTTGCAACTCGAAGCTCGTCTTTTCCAGAGACCAGCTTGAGCTCAACTTCTGAGGGTCTTTTAACCTCCCGCGATCTTGGCTCTTTTCGCAGGTTCAGGGGTGTGGGGTGTATGAATGAGGGAGAAAAAGATAGAAAACGTGCGTGTGTGTGTGATATCCTTCCTCTCCGGCATGTATGTATGCATGCATAACTATATAAACATATGGTGTGTATACATATAATCACACTTATGTACATAAACCTGTGTATACATATATAGACATCCACCTATGCATTTACATACAAACACACACATGTATATATATATATGTATATATATAACATGTGTGTGTGTGTGTGCATATGTGTACACACTTATGTATGCATATATAACCGAATACATAAATAGATATATGTGTGTGTATATATATATAGACACGTCACTGAATAATGTGTATATACATATGTAGATGCATGGATATGCATGCATACATACATTATATATATACATACATATACAAATGCATGTATCCACGTGTGTATGTATGTATGCATGAATGCATGTATGTGGCAGTCAGTACGCAGCCTCACTTAGCGCTTGTTGCTACTACAAATGTCGCATTGGTGCTATTGGTTTGAGCGTGGCTGTGCGTGTGATTTTGTTTGTTGCAGTTGCAGTGGGGAGCAAACCTGGATGTGGTATCTGCAGGGTTGGTGGTAGCGAAGGTTGTGGTGGCCGTGGTGGCGGTGCTGGTGGTGGTGGTGGTGGTGGTGGTGGCGGCGGTGGCGGTGGTGGTGGTGGCGGGGGTGGTGGTGGTGGCGGGGGCGGTGTCGGTGGCGGTGGTGGTGGTGGTGGTGGTGGTGGTGGTGGTGCTGGTGGTGGTGGTGGTGGTCGTCGTCGTCATACAGCGGTGATGGTAGATAGTGGTACAAGCAATAGTAATTCGTAGTCGTCGTCGTGCTAGTTGTCGTACTGTAGTGGTAGTACTACTAGTAGTAGTAGTAGTAGTAGTAGTAGTAGTAGCAGTAGCAGTAGCAGTAGTAGTAGTAGTAGTAGCAGCAGCAGCAGCAGTTAGCAGCTAGCACCTGGCAGTTAATAGTTAGTACTCAGTAGCTAGTAGTCAGTAGCTAGTAGCTAATGGCTAGTATAGTAGTAGTAGTAGTAGTAGTAGTAGTAGTAGTAGTCGTCGTCGTAGTCGTCGTCGTCGTGGTAGCAGCAGTAGTACTACAACAAAAAAAGTTCTACAACTGATGTTATGCCATCCTGAAGCCCTGAAAAAATGGAACCCCTTGGAATTTGCAGCGCCCTCCCAAAATACCCTGAAAGGCTTCTTTATTCGGGGTTCACCCATGACGTGCAAGGCTCCCAAGCTCAAAAGAGTCCGTGAGATCGGAACATGTGCCTTGCCTCTTCTTGAGATGCTCCACCACCTAGCGGGGCCAAAATGAGGGGGGCTTAGGGTTTTCGGGAGCTTGCTAGCAGGGGCGGCTCGACAAGAAGAGCTCCGACCTGATCTCAACAATGACAGGCTGACCAAACTGGGGTGGCTGGGGGCTTCTAGATCTATACTCTTCTAGGGTCGGCGCTACTGGGTTTTCCGTCGTTCTCCACCTGCCTAGAGCCAACGATGCCACAAGCAGGGCTTCGTTACAAATCCTGTTGGTGTAGAATGTCTACTGACCCTACAAACAAGTAACGTTTCGGTAGCCCAAGGTAGGGATTAGGAACCGTTGTCCGATAGAGATCCAGAAATGGAAGGCCTGCCGTGCCGTCAGCGCTGAGTGATGTGCCCTGCCCTTCTTAACTTATCCTGAGACCCCAAAACCCTAAACCCCCCGGAAGCCCTCTGCGCGGCCTCCTTGATATCAAGGTAACCGCGAGCAGACGCTGCCGAATCGTAGAGCTCGTAAATGGCATCCTCAATCCTTTCCTGGGTTTAGGGTTCGGGAATATACTAGGGAGAACAGAAACATAGACGTCTAGTTCCTGATGGTTCGTTTAGGGAACCGATCCCCCAAAACAAAGTGGTAAAGTATAGAACTCCAGAACGCAGCTTTCAAAAAACACCCTGAACCCTAAACCCTAAGCCCTAATAGCCTACTAGTACTGGTAGCACCTCTAGACCTTAACCCCTAATGCCCAATAATACCCTAAACCGTAAACCCAGTTTCCGTAGAGGTGAGGCTGCTCTCCGACTCATCCTCGGTCTCTTTGACAGGCGTCCTCTCGGACTTGTCCTGGCCCAAACAAAGGTTGGGTTTAAGGTTTTCTCCGCTCTTGCTGACAAGGCTTAAGGCATGGGACTTAGGGTGTAGTTTTTTTTTTCGCCGGACCTTCTTCCCAGGGGTGAGGGGTTTAGGATTCAGGGTTCATGGTTTACCCTAGGGCTCCAGTTACCTAAATAGTAGGTTACTGGGGTACACAATGTATGGTTAGTAACCCACTATATAGGTAACTGGAGCCCTAGGGTTAGACAAGGCCCCAAATAGTTTCATTTAGGCAATCGGGGCTTCGTCTCCGGGCCTCTACGTGTCCGAAAACCGAAGGGGGGATTTCAATATGGGACTCTCCGAAAATTAGGGTACCTTATTTTGGGGTCCTTATAATAAGGTTCCTACCATGTAGGGTACTACATTGGGGTCCCCTATTTTCGGAATTTCGGAAACCCCATATCAAGGAGCACATACCGGAAACTGACAACGGTGCGTAACATCAGCTTGATCTTTCAAGCACAAGATGCTGAGATGTTGAATGCCTGCAGTTCCGACTGCTTTCCCCTTGGCCGTAGAGACAGCACATGAAACCCAAAACCATCAAATCCCTAAAGCCCTTGTACAGCATGATCACTGCACCCCTGATAAATTACAATAAAACGTCCGGACCTGTAATCTGCCAGCCTTGCGACTCGCGCAGGCGGTAGGGCTTTTCGAGCGAAGCATTTCGTGGTTTAGGCCGCGGGTTTTCCCTAAACCCTAAGGCGACGACCCGGCTCCGCCAGGCTAAGAGTCATCTTTGCGTCGTGAACTAGTTGCCACATGGTACAGCTCGATAAGTTCAGAGTTTCGGGTTAAGGGGAGGGGATGGGCTTGCATTCCAAAACCATGGTATGAGTTCGCAACTTTGGACCCTGAACCCTAAACCGTAAGATATTCGATTCAGAATGGAAAGCACAGAACAAGCCAGCACCCGGTGCCTATTCTCTGAACTCTGCTCCTACGCAACCCCCGAAACCCCCCCCCCCCCCGACCCCTGAGCCCAGAAGCGCCACCGGGAGTAACTTAAGGAATGTCATGGACAACCCCAACCTCTGAACCAAAACCCCTAAAGCCTAACCGGGGTCAATAAGGGGCCCGTACTACAGGGACAGTCGCAAGCCTCTTTCCAGTTACAAAACATGGTCTGCATGAGTTCAACATGACGAGGAACAAAGATAGTCATGAGAAGCTAAGAATATAAGTATATATATATATACAC